>JANCIO010000175.1:0-68419 GCA_027604855.1 Psilocybe subaeruginosa
CTTATCTCGGGACAGATAGTCCAATGGTTGTGCCGTGTGCAATTCCGGCATGTTCCATTTTAGGCAGAAACGTTACACGACGGTAATCTTTGTAGTAAGCTGACTCAAATAGAATGAAGGTTGTGCTTTGGTCGTGGTGTGCCTCCGTCAAGCTCGATTCAACTTCAAGCCAACTTCAAGTTGGTTGAACGCAAGTTAAACGTTGAATTGACGTTGAACATGAAAGGTTACATAATTAACACGTGATATACTCGGCGTAATTGGTAATCAGGTCTAGTGTCGCCGGATTCAACCTGGTCCTCTCGTTGCTTTGTCCTTGCTCGAGCCCAATTCGAGCCTCGATCCGCCAAGTTCCACCTCCGATTGGAGGATGACCTATATTTTAACGGTATTTCAGTCTTAATATCAGCCAATTGTCACGACATAAATTGTAATTTCAGTATCATACAAGTTGGACCGATTTTGGAACGCTCGGAACCACAGAAGACCTTGGAGCTAAGTACTAGGAGAGAACGAGCAATTATACAACACTACCGACTACTCTGCATGTCTTTCCATTATCGGCTTCGTCAATATGTGTAGCAATCGTGATTCCAGACCCCGCTCATTGTCCTTCAACTCCTTGAACTGGGCATCCAGCTGCCCAACCGTGCAATAAATCACATCCCGAATATCATCCTCCTTCCTCAATCCGTCGATAAACTCTGCCGCCTGTTGACTCGTCCCAATCTGGCTGATCACAAACATCACTGCAGTTGGATCGTACTTCTTTTCCTCCAGCTTCTTCTTACACTCTACGATGACGTCGCGGAGGGTATTCCGACCTTCTGGTTCTGGCGTCCCGTCAGTGATGATGCACACCAAGATAGGCCGCCTGAACGGAAACTCCTCGCCGGCCACCAGCGGCTTCGCGATTTTTTGGTAAACGAAAGGTTCGAGAATTTTCTTCCGGAGGTTGGTGCCGATGTTGGTCTGGCCGCTTGGTCTAACATTCTTCATTGCATTTTCAATATCGTGGGCTGACACCTCGGAATCGAACGAATTATTGATGAAGCGCAACTTCACGCCAACCATGTCGTCGGGCACGATCTTGGTCGCAATTCGGGCTATGCGCTTGACCAGCTCGACCTGGTAGTCGTATCTGTTCTCATATCGCATCGAGCCGCTGTCGTCGCAATAGATATAGGGGTCATAAAGCGAGAGACGGGTAAGATGCTTGATGTTATCCGGGTTTCCAAGATCAGTGGTGTCATCGGATCTCAGAGCATTGGCTTTCGAGGCGAGCTTGGAAAGGAAAGGGTCGTCGGGGGCGAAGAATCGTTCAAATTTCTTGTCTTTTTTAACTTCGTCGTTCAGAAGAGACTGGAATTGCTCGACACTCTTGGGCTCAACTTCTTTCTGACGATTCTGAGAATCGAGTAAGTAAGTATTTTAAAAATGACAGATAATCGGGATAGTAACGACTTCGTACCTTAGAAACATCCTCCTCTTTGACATTGATATTGTAGTAGCGTTTGACAGCACCATCCACCAAGTTGGTCATCGTCTTGTTGTTCGCATATGCGACCACCAAGAGCACAAATGAGACTACGAGATCGACGAGCTTCCCCCACATCATTTCAAGGTCGGCCTTTGAACGAAGACAATGCGACATGTCATGCTCCTCTGCAAGGCCTTGTGCCGACTTCTTGGTCTTTAGATGCTCATATTTGATATCCGCCCCGCATTCGACAAGCTGCTTGATGACAGCCTCGTCTTTGAGCTGGACGATGGCATTCATGAGAGGCGTATTTTGTTCATCGTCGCATGGTGAGTCCAAATTGGCCTTGGTTCCGTTTTTCCCCGCAAGGAGTTCGCGGATAATGGCACAGCGTACAGCAGAGGAAGCAGTGCATTGGAAATCAGTTATAAAGAAGAGTGGTGTAAAGCCATCTGAAGAGGCGTTTGGATCGGCGTTGTTCGCCAAGAGGAGTTTGACAGTATGGAGATGCCCGCCAACACAGGCGCCGCAGAGGGGAGTGAGTTGGAGTTTCCCTCCAATGTCGTTGATACCAGAAAGATCTCGCGGAAACTGGTCCTGCCTTCTGAGGGTACCCTCATGGGCCTCGTCATGAAAAGACATTGTGGTGTCTGTCAACGCGGACGAAGGTTAGTGACAATGTACTTCGAGTATAAAGTCTTTGAACGTTCTTACAAAAAAATCAAGAGCGATAGACGATTACGGCCGTGTTAAGATGACCTGGGTGGTTGCGGTGAAATTGGAGACGTCCTATGCCCTTTAACATTCGAAATATCCTATAAGTATAGCCCAAGCGCAGTGCATTAGGACTCGCGAAACCGAAAAGGCTTACCACCGCAACAAATCTTGAGAAATTACCCGTGACAGGCCCCAACCAAAACCAACCAATCCTAACGCAGTATCTGTCACGACCCAACATAGTCGCTGAGTCCAGAACTCGGACATGAGGACTACGATCCCTATGAGCGTGCCACTCTCTCACCATTCAATCGTCCAAGATGACTTCGGCATCACCAAATACCGCCCTTTGCAAACCCCCGAGAAACATTATTCTGTCAGTAAGTATATGGGGGATATGTCACGAAAGGCGCCCAGCGTCTAGATAAGAGACTTGCGATGTCCGCAGTGATAATGGCGATAAGGGTTACACATGTCAGAATAACATCCTATACTCGCCATCTATCATTTCTATTTTAGCCGACTTCTTTTAATTGAGCCTCGCAGTGTCAATGTACAGGTATAATAGTTCTCAAGATACCCAGCCGAATCTCGTCATGGGACGAGCATTAGGCGCCTTTCTGCCGATTAAGAATAGCTATACTTGCAACGCTTAATCCTTTTAGACCGAATATGTTAGCCTCAGAAAATTTCCGGCCTCGAGGCAACCAGCTGATGCCTCGAAAAGATAAAGGTGATTGAGGAGCTGAGATTGAAATACTGAGGCTTCAATTGACAAGGATCGACGGATTTTTGCCAATTCAGTTGGTGGGTATAAAGAGGGTGAACTAGGATTATAAGTTGGATCTGCACAGGGTCCAACTTGCAGTTCGGACCGTTTTAATTAATCCAAGTACCACCGGAAACGCATCGCCTTCAAACATGCTTTGCGGCACAAACATCAGAACGTTAATCACCGAGATAGACGAAAATAGTAATACCACAATACTGACCTTAAACAATAGAAATGTATTGTCAAGTTTCTCGAGAATCAGATTCAAGTTGACTATCCACACCATAACCAGCCTGATCACCTACTAGGCTATGTCTCAAGAACTTGCTCGTTTCTTACTTGCTGCCGGGTCCACCGCCGATGCTGGGGGTAACGTCAACTACCTTCTCTTCGTTGACTCGGCAAAGTCGTTCCTCAACTGCCAGCATTGGAAAGGCGACACTTTAGCCAAGCAAGAGCTCCTCGTCGAATCCGTCCGCCCAAATTCTACTGCCGCATATTTCGTTACCCCCTCCGAAAAACTCGTTATCTGCATCACACCCTCTTCCAATCTCACCTCTTATATTTACGATACAGACGACCGCGAATGGGTTGAAGTGGACGACAGCCCTCTCTCGAACTATGCTGTCCATGCTAGTGGCAAACTAGCCGGATCACTAGATGACACCGGTCGAGTTCATATATTCTTCCAGGACCCATCTCAGCGTTTAATTTCCTTAATCTCCATCGATGATGAATGGACCTCTACCACCCTCCCTGGCAGGGCCGTCTCCAGAACCCCAATATCCGTATTGTCTAGCATGGACGGATTGCTCGTGTATTACATTTCTGACACGGATAACTTCATACACGTTGCTATTCAAGGACCAAATGGAACCTGGAGAGACTCAGTAGCAAGTGAATACACATTTATCGAGGAGATCAAGGCTTTCTGCATTGGCAAGGACGAGTTCTTTGTACTGACTTCCAACAACGCGCTTCTCAAGATTACCACCAAAGGTGATAAGACAGCTATCGGGACGGTGAAGAACGGGAAGTTTGTGCCAGAAACGGTTGAAGAGGCTGGGTTCACCGTCTCCTGGTACTCATGGTCTGGATGCGGTAATGCAGAGTATCCCGGCTACAGTGGGATAGGTGGCACCGCTGATCGTTATCGCCGATGGTAAATTTACTCGTAAGCACTGAGTTGTAGTAGTATGTCTTGAGCGCGTCGATTTAGCACGGGATTTTTAAGACTGGATTCGAATATAAAATTAAATACTGTCCTAACAGTAGCTCTAGACACGAAAATATAGCAATCCCTTGCTGGGGCGGGGAATATGATGTAAATGGGTATGTGCTATCATTCTATCCATTCGAACGGCTATACGGCAGAACTACTACCGAAATGGGCGGAATAAAACTGACCAAGGAATCTGGGTGATAACATAGAGGAAGGATCTTCATTGAATTTCCCTCGCGTTGCAAGGATAAATATAAGCCGTGGGATACTTGGGAAAGGCTCGAGGCAGCAAACGTTTTTTGAGACATTGACGTTCGAGCCACTCTCCTTCCATTAATCTACTAGAACTATGCCCTGAATCGGGTGTGAAAGCCTTTTGAATACTTTTGATAGTGATCAAATGGACCTGTGCTTGCCTGTGCATTGGTTCTCACATCGGAATTGAGTCAAGCACAGTATTCGTGACATTTCGACTGTAATCAACCCTTTTCGAAGCAGTGTCTCCTGATAAGAATGTGCATTTGAATTCAAGTCGGTTAATCTAGGGTAATTGCACTGAATCTAATATCAATAGAATGTACTAGCGACGCCCATTCCAGACATGAATAACCTTGCGTGTCGGGACGTTTGTCATGTAGTATGATCTTATCGAGTTGTAGATGACAGACTCGAATCTGGGTCATTTCCCGTTTGTTATCGATTTCACAAGACGGAATTCATAAGCACCGTATTCTGCTTACATCGAGCAACAATCGTACTGCACAGCGACAACCGAGTGTTCGTGCCCAATGGCCGATTTACAAAGCCTCACACGTTCTCTTCTCGCAGCAGGACACGCAGAGAGTAAAGACGGAGAAGAGAAATACCTACTCCACGTCAACAACGAAGCACGAAGCTACCTTCAATGTCTCCAGTGGTCCGGGGATTCATTGATGAAACAGACGCTCATCGTCGACGCTGTGCGTCCGAAATCCACAGCAGCGTATCTGATCACGCCCAAAGCAAGGCTCGTCATCTGCATCTCGCCCTCGTCCGCCCTCAGCGCGTATATGTATGACAGCGAAGATCGGGAGTGGGTGGAGCTCGACGAGTGGGATGAAGAATCCAGTGTTGTGCCGCTCCCGGCCCATGTTGTGCATCCTGACGGCAGACTTGCAGGGACGGTCGATGCCAGCGGCCGTATGCATCTTGTCTTCCAGGACCAGACAGGGCGGCTGGTGCGCTTGGTGTATTTGATGAATTCGTGGTTCAGCACTATATTGACTGCGAGCCCTGCTGTTGGGAGCCCTCTTGCAGTTGCGGCTGTGGGAGATACTCTGCATGTCTTTTATGTCGCGGCGGTGGACGGCTTTGTGCATGATGTGGCTGGGACGAACGGAGACTGGAATGATAGGGTTGTGGCGAGATATGTGGTTGAGAAGGGAGTGAATAGCTTGGTGATGAGAGCCGGGGATGGGAGCGGGGAGAAAGAGTTGTATGTGATGACGAATGAGGATAGGGTGTTGAAGATCGGAGTAGATTCTGGACGCGTGATGAAGCTGGGGATCGTCAAGACGGGAAAATTTGTATCCGAGAGGAGTGTCGATCACTGTGTTGTGGACGCCTGGAACGGAACCCTTACTGCAGACAAGCTCAAGACTTACCTCAGTGACGACCCATCCTGCATCGACACACCGGACGGCGACCACTCGGTGACGCCACTAGCAGCAGCGTGCATAAGAGGGCACGTCCATATCGTCCGGCTGCTTCTCCAGAACCAGGCCAACCCCAATGCTCTGTCCTCCAAAAAGAGGACGCCTTTATTTCACGCCACTTCCAGTACTTCTCTTGAAGGCAGTGATAGACTCGCTATCGTTCGCGCACTGCTTGAAGCTGGTGCGAATGTCGACGAATGTTACGCCGAGAGCGGGTTCAGCACCCCGCTTATGAACGCGATCTCGCTGATCGCCGACCAGAACATTGTGGACGAGCTGTTAAAGCATGGCGCATCGCCGAATACGAAAGATGTGGCTGGCCATTCCGCTGAGACTTTGGCCAAGGGTACACCTATGGAAGGAACGGTGGCTGAACGAGCAGAACAGGCCAATTCCACGCCATTCGAGAGGCAGTTGGTGGAGTTTTTGGTTGCATTGATGATGTTTATTGTCGCATATACGAATAGTAAGAGGGTGAAGAATGTGGTGGAGGAGATTATTGTCAAGTTGACAGAGATGAAAGAGGCAGAAAATGAGTCTAAGTGCTTCAATCCATTTGACCGTCTGAACGATGCTGATTTTCCAATACTTAGACCTACAGCGGAGTCTGTATCTGTAGGAAATGCACCTGTAGGTTCGACTGCGTTGGTTAGTAGGCGCTGAGTCCCGAGGGTTCATGCTCCCCTTCGGGCGAGCAATTTTTCTGACCTAGAGATAGTATTTCTTTTCTGAATTTGTACCAGTGCTTTATTTGGAAGTAAGTCGATGAGAATGTTGCTGAAGGTCACTTCATAGTTGTGCTATAGGACAATTGTTGGAATGGTTGCGGAGTTTCAAAAACTTAAACATCACATGATTGTGGTAAAGTTTTTTTGTTTTCTTCAAGTGCTTGTCAATTTCTTCCAACGGAATCCGAGTCGCTTGTTTCTTTCTCTTCTTGTCCGATTCTCGTCCTTCGTTATCACTCCCGGCCTCAATGTTCAACCCACCACTTGCCTAAGATGTCTGTGGTTCTTTAAGAGCATCTCTTAAACGAAACATTCTTGATGCTCAAAATACAATCACATCGACGTATGAAGTTGCCAGGATATCTGACTCTTCAGCTTCCTGTGTAGAGCTTAGAGGCATTCGTATATTTGGTAGCCGCTGTTGCGTCTTGGAACCACTCTTTTTATCGCATCATGGCACATGAAAAAGGTTTTGGAGGGTCATGGCATCGTCGGACAAATGGTAAGTCTTTTCTGTTCTATTTGTCCTATCCATAACGTCTCGTTCCCCCCCTTCCAATCTCCTCGTGGCGAACGATTACAAAATATTCACACTGTCCGAACCAATTTCTCCGCTTTGAAAGAAGTTGGGCGAATTTAATGAGGTTGAATTTCTACATCATCCGTAGTTGACGCTGCCTTTTCTCTGTTTTCTTGACTTTCCACGTCACCTTCTCCAATCCTTTCCTTTACTCGACTTCGGGTTTCATGTCCGAGCTCGGCATCTCTTTCAAATGTCCTTAAGTCAAAACTGATCTTTGTTCTATTAGATATTTACAACCATCGTAACATGATATTTTCAGGTTTAACATTCCACTAAAGCTGACATTGTTTCGATGCGCAATCATCATTTGTCACCAATTTTTGTTTTGTGAACCGCTGCCGAATGTTGCGCACTCACCCCCCGTTTCTCGTGCGTTCTAAGTGTATGTCTTGTGTTTTTTTTTGGTTTTAATTTTTTTTTTCGCTCCTCATATATATCATTGGTTTCTCTTTTTCATTGTTATGCTTTCATTTCGTCTTTGGATTTCGTCTTTGGTCGTTTTTCTTCTTGACCTTCCTGGTGTCCTCCTATAGTCGCAACGTGAATACCAAGTTCATGTTCACTTTCTTTTCGCGCTCCATATGCACCTCACTCCTCTTTTCTTCACCTGGTCTCTCCCATAGTCACCATTGGCTCTGTATCTCTACCTCTCTACTTTACCTTTTGTGACGATGGTTTTTTCTCTTGCCCTCATACCATGCTTGCCTTCTTCGTGCCTCTTTCCAGAAGATGAAAAGGACACATACACCACAAGATATGATGGTAACCTCTTTTTACTGCACCACGAGCGTTGCACTCCCTCCTGGGGCCAGTGCATGCTGTGAGTTTACTTTACTACAACAGTATCTGACATTTGTTGGTGTTGTTTATAATTCGACGACGGGTGTCTCTTCTTTTCTTCTTAAAATCTGGCGTGTAGCTTTCATTTTCCTTTCTACTCTGTCCTATTTTTTGTCGAGGGGAGGGTTGCTTAGAAAACTCTAGGATATTAGGATGACGTGTCCCATTCTCAAATCCATCAATGATTGTTGGATTATTAAATCTGATCGCTGATTATGTTTCCGACAGCTCGAGCACTATAAAGCCTCAACCGTCAGGTCGCATCTGGCCGTCCGCCCCCGCGTCGTCTTCGGCTTAGATCCTATTTTGCTATCTCGCTGATCTGAGTTCGTCATTGTAGTCTTCTCGTACTACCCACGCAGTCGAGATGCGGTGCTGAGTGTCAACTAGCCGTGACCTTAGGTTAGGTTTACGAGGGTGCACCGGGTCGGTACCCTTGAGGTAGTTCGATGTTGAGGATGCGTATGTAATGTATAAACTCAGGATGCGGAGTTTGGGTTCCGTAATCCGTCTTACGATAGGTATGGCCATGATGTAGCTGCGTGCACGAATCGCAGAATTGGGACGGTGAAGCTATGACTATCGTTCCAGAGTGGTACCCTCGAGAGATGTGGCGTCATGTACGCCAGACCGTTATAAAGTTTTTCGAGCCACCCTTGTCTCACGACTCAGCTCTATCACCAGGATGTCCGTGGGCCGTCACGTTCTACTCTGAGAGAGAAGATGTTCACTAATTTGAGGTAATACTACCTGTTTAATGCTTGCAGCAGAGGAACCTGCATCCAGCCCAGTAGCACGTGCCATCGCCACATGAGCCACGTCCTGGATCTGTGTATCCTCTTGGGAAGAGCCCAGCACATAATGACGTGGTGCCGTCTCAGTAGCAACCTTTGGGAGCGAAGCCCTGGGTTAGATACTGTAAACCTCTTTCCAGTCAGTCATATCTATGGAATAATCTTCATGATGCTCCATTGAATGCGTTAAACTACAGGCACAATTTAATAGTGAAGATTACATAGTACAGATACAAATCTTAAGCAGGCAGACACTGCGAATAATATGCGTTGCTGTACTTGCAAGTAAATGGAGAAACACAGACGGTGCCACCGGTCCAGCCAGTACCGCCACACTGACCATACTCAGCAACAGTGCCTGTTGTGGGATTACTCGTCGGGGTGCTAGTGGGACTACCTGTAGGGGTTGCAGGAGAAGTCCCAGTAGGGGAAGATGAAGGTGTTCCCCGGTTGATTGAAACACTGAAATCACTAATGACAAGATTGGCGGAAC
Organism: Psilocybe subaeruginosa; assembly: GCA_027604855.1. Taxonomy (NCBI): domain Eukaryota; kingdom Fungi; phylum Basidiomycota; class Agaricomycetes; order Agaricales; family Agrocybaceae; genus Psilocybe; species Psilocybe subaeruginosa. The sequence goes on from JANCIO010000175.1 coordinate 9,324, forward strand.
CGGTAAAGGGCTCTGTACCGGATTGGATAGCTTGTATATACTATAGTAGAATACATTAGACTCAATGGAAACAGAAAGGGAAAAAAGAGACTTACTTGGGTGCCCGCAACACCTTGATTTTTGATCAGATATTCTGTTGACATTACTGTTAGAGACTGGAAGGGGCCATAACGATATGAACTCAACGGAAGAAGGCATTCAGATCGACGCTGAAGTTGTTGATATCACCTGTGGCGGATACGAACGAGTAGACGTGCCAATTGGAGTTTGGTCCAGACCACAGATTCCAGGTGTGTCCAGCAATGGTGATGCCAGTCAGAATCTGACTTCCAACCGGTTGGATGCTGAAGGTATAACGGAAGGACCATAAAATTAACCGCTAAAGGACGGAAATATAGAGCCGTACCCTCCAAGACCAGATAGCCAGATCATACTGATAGTTAAATGTTTCAATATAAAAATCTATAGAGAAAAGACAACATACATTTCGTAAGACGAGGCGGCGGTTGCTGGTTCGCCAGACGAGGCACTGCCGAACCAGATATCATAGCTGACATCGGCCCTAATGCCTGAGGACTGAGTCTGATACGTCCAGTCAAAGGTCGACGGAGCGGATGCGATGTTGTTCAGCTATGATGAAAGGTTATGTGCTGAAGGTAACCATAAGAGGGATAGTGCTACCTGGACACCCTGGGCACTGTTTGACTGAACGTTGGCATCTCAAGGATATCGAAACAATATCAATAGTCAGAAATAGTAGACGAGGTAACAACTCACAACTCTTGACATTGTTAGGATTGTTTTGCCAATTCCAATTGGTAGACCATGAAACTGAGGATCCCGAGGATGAAACAAGGGTTGAACTTTGAGATCCTGTTCCACTCTTCGCGCCCCAAAGATTTTGGCAGAGTGTGTAGTCACCGGCAGGGATACATGATGTAGCACCAGTGATCGTCTGTGCCAATGCCGTACTGGCAACTGTAGAAACGAGCACGAGCTTTTTGAAAAGGGAATTTGCCATCATGATAAGGTATTGCCAACTGGGAGGGACTGGCAAGAGTTAGGAATCGTATACTGGTTGCTGAATGCATTTTTAATGTACTTGAAAAGCGCGAACTCCGAGCCTTTTGCGGAGGATGAATGAAAGTCATTTGGTTTCGGAAAGTTAAGACATTGCACTCGCGAGATACCTCCAGACGGCATATGTTCGCATTGTACGATGTATAATGGTTTTGAGAATACGTGTACGGTGAACGCCATCTCATGTGTTCATCGTGTCGCGGTGGAGGCCGAATTTTACCGCAAGGTCTTATTTGACATATTTTAGCGGCTCTAGACGTCATGGGACGATGAGATACGGTCCAGGTGTTTGCCTCCCTGCGCATCTATTTTAGTTCTGCAACCATAAATAGGCGAACTGATTGGAGCTTCGGCATTACCATGTTGGCCCATAATCCATTGAGACAGGTGGCCGTTGGGGATCTTGAATAGGAGCAAGTTCATGCGGCACTAACGCCAATTTGGCCCTGACAAGATGAAGAGAAATACAGTAGAGCAAGGTATCACTGGTCATTCTATATACCAATAGCAATGTTGCTGTGTGAAAGACGGTGATAAGCAAGGCGACGACATTATTCCGAAGAGCCATTGCGGTGAAAAATCGGAAAAGCAATTTTTACGATCTCTGTCATAATTGTCAAGTGGAGAAAACAAGAATCTGACCATTCCGTTCAGTGTCCATAGTGAGTATATATGTATCATTTAGTATACTGCAAGGACAAAGGAACAAGGGCACCCTCGTGAATCTATTTGGAGATTCGGCACGTTACTAAAGCTGAGAACTGACCAATATAGGTGCGCAGGTCTCGCAGGGCGACAATTTGGACTGCTAGGCAGTCAGTTCATTGAATAGTGTTGATATGTAATCGGCACCTGAAAGATGAACGGACGGAGCTGACAGAAATGACCAGCCCAAGTGAGAAATTGGAAGACATGGAGGTCGATAGAGTCCAAGTAAATATTGGCCTCGAAAACGAGATAATATTCCACGCATCCTGTACCCTACAATCTAACTAGTAATCTGAAATCAGCCAATTAATAGTCACTCTCCTCCTCAATAAATGTATTTAAGATCAAACTGTGAGGTACGAGCATGACTGGAGTGAATGTACACATCCGGGGCCGGATCGGTGTCACTTGGCTGGCTCGCGGTAGGTCTACCTACGATGTGATGGCAGCGAGATGCTACGAATATCTTAGTCAGAAAATTTTGCATCACGAAGTGAACAGAGCACTCACAATCGGAAACCGCACGAGAGATTACGAAGAGTACTTATGCACGCGATTCCAAGCACGCTCTTAGGCCAAAGCTTGGCTTTTAGGCACTAGAGTACAGATCCAGGGTTGCAGACATTGCAAAGCCTGGGTTCCACGACTGGCTCTTGTAAATCTTCTAGAAAGTGGCTTGGCGCAGTCTGAGTTGTACTCGGACTCGTAGCAGAGGTGAAGATTAGGCGTATGCGTGTAGGTATGATTGGAAGAGATGACGATGGCGATGAAGAACATGTTGCGATATATAGGAGATTCAAGGTATCAGTATCAGTTAAATCGTATGAGAGAGATTTTCAATGTTGGTCCCGCCAGTGGCTTACCTCAATCCAATGGAATATTATAAAAATAGGAAGGAATTGGGGAAAGGATAGGTAGTGAACACCAACTTATATACCCTCTTCATCACGCCTCTGATTGCAATGGAAATAAAGGCCGTAATTTGGGTGAAATAAATACCAGTCCACAAGGACGGTATTGTATTCAAGGAATACTTTCTCCCACCGGAGTACGACCACCTAACAAGTATACTGCGGCTATATACCAAACACTACTGCTACTAAAATTTATTGTAATCGCCCGAGAATGTGAGTGGATTCAACGATGAATTTAGGTCTCGGGCGGGCAGACTGCAGTTGGGTTCTTAACGGCAGCAATACTAGTATCGATATAGACTGTGTCTGGTTTCTCTCCCCGCCCCAGGAATTGGGATGCGTATGGACGTTGGTGAGAAAATGCGCATATATGTCCACCTACCGAACATCCCCATTCGTAGGAAAGGACTAGTGCTGTCCGACGCGGAGGTTATGATGCCCTCATAGAGATAAATGAGCTCGAACAAGAGGAGGAGCGCGTGCTACTGTGCGGAGCATTAGCTTTGGTCTTCTTTCTAGTAGAGAATGGCGTGGGTAAGTGCGGAAGGGAGAGGGCGGAGAAGAGGGACAGGAAGAGAGGGAGGGGGGAAAGAGGGGGAAAGAGGGGAAAGAGGGGGAAAGAGGGGAAAGAGGGAAAGGGGAGAGGACAGAAGGAAAAACGACAGGGGAGAGAATGAGAAAGAGAAGGGGGATGCAGGGAACAAGGAAGGGAGAAGAAAGACACGTACCATACTTAATGGAAATCTTTGAGACGTACCACCTGCCGATGACCGCGGGCGCGATGCAGCACGAGCACCTGAGTGTTATAGTGTATACAATCTGCGTTAGAGGGATAGTTCAAGTGACATTCAAAGAAAAGGAAGGTCAGTGGAAGGGGAAGGAAGGATGAAGGTAAGGGGAAAGGGCGAGGGAGAGGGAAAGGGAAAGGGGACAAAAGGAAGGAACGGGGACTGATGTCTGCGGCATTCAGCGCAATAGTGGCAATCTGGCTGTGTTCTCCTCAATTTCACAGGACGGTAAGTACGAAGGCCTCTATGAACATGGGCCCAAAGAGGAGGCCGCAGAGGTTGCGTGCGCCTCGTGTCCATGTGTGAGAGGGGTTTTGGTTGGATTTTTTCGAGAAAGATGACGTTGGGTTCACGCCCATGTCCTTCTGGTCTTACTCTTTGCTCTACGCTGTGAATGCGTCTCCAGCGGCTGCTAAGGGAGAGGTGCCTGTGCTGAGTACTGAGATCTTAGAGTCCACCTTCATGCACCCGCCCATAAACCTCGACGTTTTCCTCCGCATCCCTCCGTCTTGCGACACATCCTTAACCAAATTAACGGCAACAGCGCAGTCGTGGCGCACCTCTGCGTGCGCGCTCGGGATATAAGCATCAAAGGATGTGGCCCAGAAAAGCAGAGAGAGAAAGGAGATGAGGAGCACGAAGGGGAATATGCTGAGGATGAATACTAAGGGCGAGATAATACTGGACACACGAGTCAATGATACAATGGACACGCTTATCGAAGCTTGAAGCTAGCTTGAAGGATCGTCCTAACGTACTGTAGCTCCAAGAACATAATGAACCCAGTCTGAGAGTGCTCCGCATTGTTCCGGTTCTTTCAAGAGGAGATTTAATTCAAATCATTTTACGATTCAAAATGTTGCATAAATGACGAGTAGATCTGTGACCCGTATTTCAAAGTACATACCTGACACCACTTTCCTATATGTTATCATCTCAATTGTGTCAATTAATATGGAATCTTCTTATGCAATATACACACTAGCATTGAATTGACCAGGGCGACAAGTAACAAGTGGCGATAAGAGAGGGCGTTCTTCGGATTCAGCCCATTCGCGGTCGTGTGTATTGTAAGTGTAGAAGGTGAGACTAGAGGAGCATATTTTAATGCGGACCACGGGTTTATTGAGGAGATTAACGATATACGTGGCCCTGGAACCCTGGCGGGCGGATTTGACGCGTTGTGATTCCGAGTGAATTCTGCACATGTACGAGAACGCCCAGATTGGTAGTCGGGATCATCCACATCATGTCGTCATCATATTCAGTGAACGGTGGCTCCTCTTCTCCAATTTGATTTGATCATTTTTGAACCACGGCATCCAGCAAGTATCCAGCAAGCATCACTGTTGTAGCCGGTGATATTGAGATCGTTAGGATTTGGTTGGGCATCTGTAGACGATTGCACTGAGCTTAATGGAAATTGCACGTCAGCATGAATGGCACCTATCCTAAAGACCCAATGTTTGTGTTCTATCTCTTATACACGGGTCATTTTTTCCATTAAAAGTGTTGTTCGGAAGGGTAGAATTGTACCCAAAGTTATTTCCGCGAAGTGGTTTTATATGTAGTTCGTACGAGTTGGATGAGGTTTGGGAGTGGCACTGACGATGGCATGCTTCACACGCGACTCGCAATGTTGATAAATAATACAGCTTACTGTGCATCGCTGGGCGGTCATTGTATGTAGTATTGGCGGCCATCTTGACACTGGCACAGCGAGAGCTTATTAGATTATTTATATTTGAATTTATATCAATGGCATGCCATCTTGTTTCTTTCCGTGTCTTTAGTAACTGGGAATTGGGAATGGACCACTTTATTGCACAAGACTTCTTATACGTACCGTTGACGGCTGAGGCCAGGTCTGTATATGGTAAGAGATGCTCAATTCTCATGAGTTTTAGGGGGATTCGCCCATGATTTGGCACCGCTTCTTGGTATGATTGTAAGCATGACAAGCTATGGTATGTAGTACCCATGACGGTGTCATGGTCTGGTTGGGTCAGTGAATCGCTCATATCATATATATGTATGTCTGTCTTTCTGTAAAATATGTTTATATTTTACAGAAACCTCTTGAAAACAGTTTGCCATAGACTTTTCTGGACCTCGGTCAAATAATGCGTGTCTATTATGTATTATAATAATACTATGACGACTGCCAGGGTGTTCGAGCGCTTAAGATTTGTCAGAATAGCCGTGAGATTAGTCGGGATGTCCATATTTGCTATATTTCGAAGTCCGAATTTCAAAAATAGTCATACAAAAATTAAACAAAAATCGCTGACTCATTTTCGAGGACATCTGGGTATTGGAAAGAGGTTGCCATCCTCATATCATTAGTCTCCACCGCGCTGGTCTATAAAACAATTAGCATTCACATCTCTGTCGGCCTCTGGTTCTTAAGACGTAATGGGTGAACATTTACCTTCTGTTACAGAGTGAGGTCGAGAGCGCTGAGCGGGACAAGCGGCCGTGCAAGAGCGACCAAAGGGCGGAGGGGGTGCGCCGAGCGCAATTTGGTTCGACTCAGTTCAATTTAGTACAACTGCCAAGTCCGGCCACTGCCAGACAGCCGGATTTTTCAAAGCTCAGATATTTACCATTTTGTGAACATATTCAACGGGCAGGATGTGTTATGCATATTTCAGTGGCTCTCGAACATGCTCAGATGGCCGCTCATACCCTATTACCGAGTTTATAGTTCTCCAAGTCTATGTTTTGCAGCATAAGCCATATCCAATATCATGACAGTTAGGTCGTGACTGGGCGTGAGGTCACACAATTGATCACAGATAATTCGCAAACAGTTTACCTATAGGACGGACTATAGGACCCCAACAGGTAAGAAGCACCACCTCCCAACCATTTTTAGATCCGAATATAGACTTGACCTCAGCCATCAACGGTAATAGAGTGTGTAGGTGTGCTGTACCGTTTTGATCAATTTATCCAGGGGTGGGATAGGGGACCAAGTGGACAAAATTTGAACTTTGTCCACTGGGGATGGGACTGGGGACAGATCAAAATTTGGGCCAATTTTGGAAACAAGCACAGTTCAATGGAGGGTTACTGTCTTCAGCCAACTTTTGAGCCATTTGTCCTGGCCGTCCACAGTCCGTGGGACGCAGGACATGCACCAATTTCGGCCACATCCACAGGCCTGGGGACAGGGGACTGGACAAATTGATCGAAATGGTACAGTATCATCAATACTTTACATGACTGGGCGGGCATCTTGGCGTCCAGCACGTCAGTACTTAATTTAAGTAGGTGTAAAAGTTTCAGGTACGATGCGCAAGTTGTACCAGCCGGAAATTAAATCAGAACTGCTTGACAGAGACGTTCCCGCGGGACCACTGAGACCTGTCTTGTAAAATGATTTCCCCACAAAACTCTGCTTTTTTAGTCAAGACCCTGGACTTCTTTTAATAGCCACTTGTTCGCTTTTTACCCCATGGACAACCCCAGAAAAGTATATTGCTAAACTTCTGATGCCTAGAGTCTCGGTGATTACATAGATCTGAAAGTTGCTCAAATAGAACAGCTACTGGACCTTCCAGGCGGAAAATAAAAGGACTAGGCCTGACATGATAATGGTTTACAGACTGCTATAGTAATAGTAACTGTGTACATACTACACACTCAGTACCTTGGTTGTACTCAGGTCATAGAAGCCATGTTTGTGCTCTCCTTGCCTCAGGCTCTCTTGCATTTATGTGGCTGCAGTTTTAGGCAGCTAGCAGGAAGATGCCGTCGTACAGTTTTATTTTCAATATATGTAACATTAAAAAACAGACAAAAAACTTGCCAATAACAAGCATACTATGGAGATAAGGCCGAAGAATAGTAAAAGGAACTTCGGAGAATTCAAGGTGGTGGACGGACAGGTCCCAATAGTCCTGCGGGAACGTCCTTTAAACTTTGGCGGAGACACCTTGCTCACCATATTTGGGCAGATTTTGGAAAAATTAAAGCGAAAGGTTACGCCGTTGCTAGCTGCTAGCTGGTGATGCACTTACATAGCCAACAGCAGAGCCGCTTTAGAGAGATACTGGTAAATGTCTATTCTCACCACAGCCTACATCTTTCAATGTAACTGGTGGTTAATTTGAGTCCAGGTGGTGGCACAACTTAAAAGTGGAGCACTTTATCACTCTTTCATTGCATACTCCTATCTCCTAAAGGTCCTTATACCTACTCATGGCTGAACTTGGAGCTGCCATTGTAGGTGGAGGTTTTGCTCTTGCTGTAGCTGGGTATATGTCTGGCACTGGGTTCGTGGCAAGGCACGAGTATTCCCATGCCCAACAGGTCGCCGAGATGAGGCACCTCAGCTCACAGTTCGAAGAAGCATACAAGAGAGAAGAAATCACAGAGAACGACTGGAAGGAATTTATAACCCTTATTCAACAGTGAGTTATCATCCACTGGAGTAGCCCATGTACTAACTGATGCATCCAGAGCGAGGAAGTTGGAAATTGTGTACGAGAATGATATTGATGCATACAAAGACACTCCGTGGTATCGACCTGCCCTTAAGCGGAAGATACTGCGTCAAGTACGGCAGCGGAAGAAGGAAGTTCGGACATGCATTAAATTTGTGCGGTCACATGTCTATGTGGGTTGATCTGGTCTGAACAATATTTACACTCCTAAAAATACTAATGTGTACTATCTAGGAAGCCACATCTGAGGCATTGTACACATCATCTACCACTGCAGAATCAGGGTCACCATCATTTAGTGCTACAATACATATTGATGAAACATACAGGCAAGTCAAATCCTGGGCAAATGATCAAGCATATCAAGACCACGACAATGGAGCCAGTGGGAACAAGAATCAACCATGTATGGTGGACATCGACTGAGGTCCTTACTTTCATCCACAGGTTGCCTCTCAATAATGCATAGACACATGTCGCATTCTTGCACGATGGCAAGCACCTGGTCTCACCTCCAAATATGGCGCTATTTTGATCTGAGATGGAAAGACGGGGGAGACCACAGCAGGGCCATTGGAAGGACATGCAAAAGGAAACAACCCTGCCACATACTCATTGCATAGTTTCAGGTTCCCTGCGCAGCCGCTACTGTCGGATCTGGGACAGGATAAGGAGTATCATGCGTGGGGGCAGAGGGGATATTAAAAATGTAATATAATAGAGGCTTTCCAGCCAGCTTTACTGTTTCTCTAACCAAAAAAATCGTAAACACAAGGTATTAAGCGCCCATGTTGAGCTCTATGGCAACTAAAAGGACTATTGTAATTGACACACGGAAGTCATAACAATGAAGTTGTGTGTCCAACAATGTTACATTCCTACCGGAAATAATGGGATAGTGATATTCAATTAGGAAAATGACTCTCAAAGAGTAGACAAAGGAGAATGATTTCTAGCACATTTACTACTAGATAACGACTCCATGGTACATGGTCAGTAATACAAATGGTTTTGCAGTGGCACTCAGTGCGCAGTGCCGAACTACTCAGATTCGTCTGGTATTAGTATTGCATACCAAGCAACCAAGCAACCCCGCCCAGTTGCAAACTCCCTATGGCCGCCTTCGATCGATGCTTGATCTGTCTGGTGTGCATACGGTGATAGAGAGTGAGCCAGATTTAAAAACCACAGAATGTTAGGAACATATACATACTAATAGGCATATTCATACTCATATCAAAATTAATATTGTCCACCGAGGAAGTGGCGAAGCCGTCGTAGAGATATACATACCCAAAGATGTATATGAGCCCAAACAGGATGGACCTACAAAGAAGCCACAACTCATTGATTTGATAATTTTCTAACCATTCCTACACCCAGCCCAGCCATTGCAATAGCCACAGTGCATAGTTGCAGAAGAAATACCTCACACAGTACCAATTTCCATACTTAATATTGTATTCTATGCTACTGAATCAAACATACCCTCGTATTTCACAAATAAAACATATTCTCAGAAATTGATGTCAGTCTATGTCAGTGCATCCATTGCACTGACATGCATTTACTGGCACAGACATTTATGTTAACTCCAAATGGGCTAGCAAATGGTGGTGCCTCTGTTACAGGGGTGATGGGGAAGCAAGAGCTGTGGAAGAACATCGTCTCATAGAATTCAAGTAAATAGCAAGAAATAAAATTAGCTCCTAAAAGTTACTCAGGCGAAGAGACGGGTTTGAGATCGATAGCTACCACCTCCTCAATAAGATGTAGTCTCTGAATGCCCTCGCATTCAAAGCCTGCGTAGGTAACATGAAGTATTCCACATGACCCTCCTTTCTGGCTCAATCACAGGATGCAGTCTGTTGCCGCCTCGTGTCAAAGGCTTGCACGGGAAAATGTGATATCCGTTAGCACATCCCAGTTGTATATTAATCATATACAAAGGGTTTGGTACTTCAGACTGGAAGGGAATAGATATAATCGTGTGTTCCAGTATGACAGAGAATTCTCCAGTGTGTTCGGCTGGGTCGGTCAAAACAATTACCAGAGGGGCCTAATCAATGGTCGAGGTTTGTCTATGTGTTCTGCAGGCGTGTCACAGAGATATAAGTAGGCCCCATGTATTTCTCTTCAAGCTACCCATCATGGACAAGAAAAATGCCTCCATATCGTGGTACTCCAGATCATGCTGTCCCTGACAGGGGATGCCTTAGAGGGTCTATCCAGGACCATGGCACCTGCCAAGATGTCTGTTTTACGGGGAATATTTACCCACATGGACTGCCATATGACAGTCTGGATTTCCTCTGAAGTTTAAATGGATGATTGACAGTCAATTGTCTACTTGAACAGGTAAATCAACAATCTGATTTGTGTAACTTGAAGTTCAGAAGTCGATGATAGAACAAGTATTAAATGAAATAAACAAAGCATCTGATGGATCTCCTCTTGTTCTGCCCAGCATGGTACATAATGCACTGTTTACTGTGTAAAATATTTACATATGTAGACCGTAGGACGTAAAAGTCAGGTATGGTTTGGAGACAGCAGTGGCAGTGACATTCCTGCGCAGTGCGAAAGATGCAAATGTTGACGATACGACTCACAGCTAATCTTTGACGGTTAGCGTGGGTACAGTGCTTTTTTAACCTCAACAATATACATACATACATTAAAGTATGGCCAAACTCCTTTCCTGCCAACCATTGTGCTCACAGCAGGCACTTAAAGTTATTATTTACATTTATTGTGTGGGTCGGATCTTCGTAAATTTAAGCGTTCAGTCATTATGTGGTATTGGTCTGCTTCATTGGCCAGAACTCACTGCATGTCAACAGTGATATAAAGGCATCATTCGATTTTCAAGGGTAGACTCCTGGCATATGTCCACGCCCACTGTAATGCCCACGTCCGTGTGTCTTCATACTAGGGTATTGTATTCAGGGAATACTTTGTCCCACTGGAGTATGACCACCTAACCAGTATACTACGACTATGTATCAAGCATTACTGCTACTAGAAAGTATTGTAATTGCCCATGAATGTGAGTGGATTCAACACTGAACTTAGGTCCCAGGCGGGCAGACCGGAGTTGGGTTCTTGACGGCAGCAATACTAGTATCAATATGGACTGTGTCTGGTTTCCCTCCCCACCCCAGGAATTGGGATGCATATGCACGTTGGTGATAAAGTGCGCATATATGACCACCTACCGAACATTCATGCTCCCATGAAAAGACTAGTGCTGTCCGACGTGGAGGTTATGATGCCCTCATAAAAGTAGATGAGCCTGAACAGGAGGAGGACCGCAAGCCGCTGCATGGTACTCTGTAGGGCATTAGCTTTGGTTTGCTGTCTAGCAGAAAATGGCGTGGGTAAGTGTGGAAGGGAGAAGACGGAGGAGAGGGATATGGAGAGAAAAGGGAAGAAAAAAGAGGGAAAGGAGGGAGGACGGAAGGGTGTAAAGGGAGAGGAGAGGGAAGAGGAAGGTAAGAACGAAGAATGAAAGAGGAGAGTGTGTGAAAGTGAAAGGGAGGCAGAGGACAATGAAGAGAGAAGAGAGACACATATCATGTTTGACGGACATCATTGAGACGCACCGCCTGCCGACGACCGCGAGCACAGTCCAGAACGAGTACTCTAGCACGGTTCCCAGTTCTGATGTATATGCTCTGCATTTGTTAGTTTTCAAAGAAATGGAGGGTCGGTGGAAGGGCCAGGAGGGATGGAGGGGAGGAGAAAGCGCGAAGGAGAGGAAAAGCACGAAGGAGAGGAAAAGCACGAAGGAGAGGGAAAGAACGAAGGAGAGGGAAAGAACGAAGGAGAGGGAAAGAATGAAGGAGAGGGAAAGGCGACAAAGGGAAGGGAACGGGAACTGGTGTGTGCGACGGCCAGAGAGATACTGGGGATCTGGCTGCAGTCCCTTGACTTTTCTAGGAGGGTGAGCACGAAGGCCTGCATAGGCACGGGCCCAAGGATGAGGCTGCAGAAGTTGGGCGCGCCTTGTGTCCATATGCATGAGGGATCTTTTCAAGGAAGATGACGTAGAATCTACATTCATGTCCTTCTGGCCTTCCTTTATGCTCTCCACGGCGGGTGCGTCTCCAGTAGCGGCGGAAGGAGAGGTGCCTGCACTGAGTACTGAGATCTTAGAACTCGCCCTCATGCACCCGTCCATAATCTCCTCAACGTTTTCCTCTGCCTCCTCCCGCAACCCACCGTCTCACCCCACATTATTAACCAAATTACAAGCCAGAGCACAACCGTCGCACACCTCTACATTCGCACTCTGCATATAAGCCTTGGAGGATGTGGGTCAGGAAAGCAGAGAGAAAGGAGATGAGGAGCACCGAGGGAAATATGCCGAAGATGAATATAATGCTGGACACATAAATCAATGAAATAGTGGACACACTTATCGAAGCTTGAAGCTAGGTTGAAGGATCATCCTAACGCACTGTAGCTCAAAGTGAACCCAGTCTGAGAGTACTCCGCATTGTTCCGGTTCTTTCAAGCGGAGATTTAATATCATTTTGCGATTCTGCTCAAATGTTGCTCAAATGACGCCGAGTAGATCTGTGACTTGTATTTCAAAGTACACACAAATCAACACTGTCCTATATATCATCATCTCAGTTGGGTCAATGTATATCGAATCTCTTTATGCAATGTACACACTAGCTTGAATGGACTAGAGCGACAAGTACAGGAGGCGACAAGAGAGGGCGTTCATCGGATTCAGCCCATTCGCGGCCGGTAAGTGTAGAAGGTGAGACTATAGGAGCACGGTTTAATGAGGACCACGAGTTTATTGAAGGGGTTAACGATATACGCAGTCCTGAAACCCTGGCGGGCAGATTTGACGCGTTGCGATTCTGAGTGAATCTTGGACGTGTACGAGAACACCCAGATTGGTAGTCGGGATCATCCACATCGTGTCATCATGTTCAGTCAACGATGGCTCCCCTTCTCCAATTAAATTCGATCATTTTTGAACCACAGCACCCAGTAAGCTTCACTGCTATAGCCGATGATATTGAGGTGTCATGATTTGATTGGACACATCGGCATCTGTAGACGATTGCACTGAGCTTGGTGGAAATGGCACATCAGCATGTACATATCCTACCAACCTAACCTTTGTATTTTATCTTCTATACGCGAGCCATTGTTTCCAGTGAAAGTGCTGTTCGGAGGGGTTGAATTGTGCCCAAAGTTATATTTTCTTGGATTGATGTGGTATGTATAGTAGTTTAAAGGAATGTAAATATAATTAGGGGATTATGGCGACTTGAAAAATGATTGACTATAGTAGGTAGCTAATGTTTTTGATCTGCAAATTGTCCTTAATTGAATGGTACGTCAAAGCTATATGAGTGAGTATACTCCCATACTAAGTCCAACAAAGATGGACAGAATAGCAGGAGATAGCAGAGGCCTCGAAGCTGACGACCTAACGCTACCTGTATTTGTCGGCGGAGCAGTATTACCGCTGACAGATGCACCAGATGCGCGCACGGACGAGCCTGTGGTCCTGGCCGAAGTCGAAGAGCTCTGGTATACATACGATAAGTATTTACAGAGATAGATACCATCTAAGACAGATAACATACCGAGCTTGAAGTAGGCATAGCAAGGAACAGATCAGTAGCATGGTGAGTCTTGCAGTTCGAAGACGCAGGAACGCGTGGTTGATACGGTGGGGTCGCAGTCAAGGGATCAGGCATCGACCACGTAGAAGCTATGTAGGTCATTGTGGCCGATTAGACAATCTGCGGCAAGCATAGACGAGATAAAATTGGACTAACTGACGCTACCGTTAACGACAACACCGACAACGTCCTGCAGATCGCTATCGCATTCAGTAAATTCGCCATTCTTCACCGCTGAGGGCATGTTGTACGCGCATCCAACGAGATCATATCTGTTCTCGCAATAATCGGGAGAAGTGACGGAGTTGAAACATGCTTTGAAGCAGAACTGGCCGTCGCCCACGAAGCTAACCAATTATCAGTCAGTTCTGTATAATCTTATATAGGACGCTTTCAGAAGTTGGGCTTATACACTCACGTATTCCAATTCATGACCTGGACGAGGCTATATCCATCTGAGTCTTTGGTCCCGTTTGAGTAGACAACACCGCCAAGAGGGTTTCCTTGCAGATCCGCACCGTGGGGATCAAGTTCACCGCCGTTTCCTGTTGTGTTATCGAGGCCGATGCCAGAATTCTTGATAAATCCAGTGACTTGGATATACGCCGAAGTTCTTATCCACTTTATATGGTAGAAGGGAAAACATGAGCAATGGCGGGACGGCGATTAATTCCAAATGAAAGGAGAGATGCAGACCTGAAGCCCAGTAATGGCATCCGGGGGAATAAGGCGAGTACCGTGATAAGGCTTTGTGCAATATGCAACGACTTTAGCTTCGACACTTCCAATTTGTCCATTTGGATCCGGCGATCCCCACAGGCAGAAATCATCCTGCCCGCCAAATGTCAACTCAGTGGATCATGCGGCGGGGAACAGAAAGAGTGTCCTCCAACGCACCGGACCATTGAAAATAAGAGTCTGGCAATTAGAATTAGGACCGAGGGTAGTGGAATTACATTGATTAAATCCAAACTGTGGGCCTCGGAGGACCTGAAAAGGGTATACTTGGTATGGGAGACCAGTGTAGGCGTATTGTAAAGTCGATAAAATAGGGGTTTGGCGCTTGGCGATAACGCGCGTTGGGCCTGCTGTGACGAGGGGGGCTTCTGCAGATGCGACGACCGAGATAGAATGTATTTTAAATAAAAGTATGGCGAGCAGTAAAGAATAAGAATACATGGTGGTTGACTATTATTGGGATCAGGAAAGAAGTTGCGTTTTAACTCCGGAATACCACGTGACCGTTGTCCAAACAAATCTAAAAATAGTGTTTACATGTTCACCTCAAGATTGAAAACGTTCAAATTGAAGCGCTCATCTGCCCTACATAGAAATGAATGTGGGTATTCACATACATTGCATTGAAATACCGGCGGTCATAAGATGATTTGTATATAATAACACCTCTCACTCCATGTGCCTCTTCCATTAGCCAAGACTAATTTGAGTGCGTGAAGTATGGGCGGCCAAAGGTGGGCGCAGGGTTTTGTCCTATTTTTACTTTTGCTTCTGGCCTCCTCGGCAATCCGATATTCAAATCGCGCCTCGAGACTGTTAGCATGGGGGTCTTGTATAATTTCATCAATTCATTTTGGAGCACGAAGGATTGCGTGTGAAAAATTGGCCCTCGAAATGGGTGTGCTACGCATTTAGACACTCTTCATCAGATCGAAGACGTTAGAAGAAACATCCGCATAATTACTATAGCCAACGACGGAGTTATAGAATACTATGCAAAGCCACCGGGACGTGTCATGGCTCTTTGGAACTTTTGTATTGGCGAGCAGATGAAGTTAGTGGTTAGCGCCCCCAAGCATGGAGTGGACCCTCCATTAATTTGGAGTAATGGCTGGTGAGAATAGACTCTCGACTGAGTCGTAGAAGATAGCAGATAAGAAGGCGATACCATTTGTCTTCGAACGTACTATGATTGCACGCTATAATAGTACTGCTCCATTGCAAGCGGTGATAGCCCAGCAGAATGAGCTTGGCTATTGGACCATATTTCAGTCCACAAGTCGTATAACAATTGAGCACATGTGGCCCTTATAACTCTAATATCGAGTTCGGGGGAGGCTATCTTGCAGTTACCCTAGCTTTTTTTTGTTCAGAGTACGAAACAATGCGTCCACCCTGCAGGGGACCCTGTATGAAAATGATTGATGTTGTTTAATAAACATGTTAACAATACAGTAGTCACTGATAGTTTCTGATAGTTTCTGATAACGTGAGGCTCGTGGCGACTTCATATTTCCCGATCATGTGGCGCAAATAGTATGGCAGATGCCTCCCTGTGCTTCCTATTTCGCCTGAATCGTTGTCGAGTTGTTTAATTTTAAGACATTCTTGTTCATCTTGACCTAATTACACCTTCGAGAGACTTTGAGACTCCTTCCAAGACTCCTTCAAGCTTCACAACTCGTCGACTGGAAACACAGTACTCTTTCATCGCTGGAAGTAGCCAATACTAGGACAGAAATGTCACCAACGGTAGCCGTTTAGCGTCCTTTCTTTTTGTTCAACGATAATAGATCCCATGTCCAGGCTTTGGTCCCCGATGTGGTTACAGCTTCTGTGCTGGCGTGTGGAACCTTGCTTGTAGGTCAATTAATCGAAGTACCTCCCCGTTATTTAGTACTCATGCGTATATCAGGTCTACGACTACCTTTGCCTACTTGACCAAGAGGTACGTGTGCAATGATACTCCGTATTCATCGACGGCTCATAAATAATCCCAAGGTTGCCTTCGTCTGGTTTCCTAAGTGGAGTCTTGGGACCATCCTTTTCATACTCAACAGATATCTTCCATTTATTGACACGTTCTTGTCTCTTCACCGTGAGTTTTACTCCTCAAATATCCAATAGTGGTAGTGGTTTTAACATAATTCCTGGTAGTCTTGCTCGGTGGCGATAGCCCAGAGGCTCGTATTGTGTGACCCTTGTCGTCAGAAAATCTACTGATTGAAAGCTATTAGGGGTGCACGACAAAGTTCACTGTCGTTACATGTACGTCGCACCAGCAATCTTTTCATGTAAGCTGACTGACTAAGTTTTCTCTAGGGTTCATCGCGTCCGGAGTTATTATTTCTGAGGGTGCGCCCATGACAGCTGTGCTTTTTGTCTTTCTTAGTACACGCTGACCAAACCTATGTTTTCTAGTGATCTTAATAATACGCACGTATGCAATTTGGAGTCGGGAACGATACATCTTGATTACATTGTGCATCTCAAGCTCGGTAAATTCTGGACTACTCGCTGAATGGACGATAACCAAGTTGTCCAATAAACCTTAGATTACTTTTATTCCGGCATTAGTTGTCACTGAACTCGAAGTCAGAACTCTTAAATGTGAGTATTCCGTTCGCCGAATATATACAACTCAGTCATTGATGGAATATTAGATATACCCAATAAATTTGGGGGCTGTGATCTTGGGCATGCCGGCACCATCATCATTTTCTCTTACATCTTGATTGCATTCTCTGAGACCAGTGAGCTTGCCAATCTTTCTATGAAGCCGGCCGCACTTATAAGTCCCAAAAGCGATAGCTGTATTAACCGGGATAAAGGCCTATCGTCATGGTGGGTCCTTATTAAATAGTAGACGGATCAATCTTTAAAGTTGTTTTAGTTAGGCGTTCAAGAAGAGATTGGATTGGACAAATGTACAGAGATGGTAGGTAAACATTATATGTTTGCCGTATTGGAAAATTAAATTGAATTTCTAGGGCTCTACTTTTATGTTTACCTTTTGTGTAAGTATCCAGATATTCTCGATCTCAGTGACAATTTATTGACTAATTGACCAGCCATCTCTATTGCTAATGTGCTTGTACCCATCCTTGCTCCTGTGAGTATATTGATTTCTCACCGTCATTTTATATTTCCAATCCACCAGTGCTGTAATTTCTAGCCCGAATTCGATAACTGGCTCGCTACGTAAGTGTATTGAGCATTTAGGACACAGTGAACAACTTGAATAATTCCCTGCAGTCCACAGAGGGTCATGCATTCTGTATTATCGACAAGGGTATTACTCCTCATTCTGAAGCAACGACCTTCGGTTTCCAGTGGAAGCACAATATATAGTGGGGCTTTTCCGAGCTTCGCGCACCCAAATAGAGATCCTACCACTTCAGAATCATACGCGGACGACCAAACAGACCCACATATGTCAGATATAGGACCCTCAGCAGGTACTATTTCATCAGAGATCGAAATGGAAGACAGGTCATTCGGAAGGGTGGTTTAGAGACAACTGATATCCCCACCAGCTGTATTTATAGTTTTGTAAGCCTGCCGACCCACTGCTTCATATACAGTCAGAGCAGCTAGATACCAGAGTGTATTTATAGCACCATTTTGGTGTAACGGTTATTACTTGTTGGATTAGCATGACTAGCTTACCAGTTCCGTAGCAATCATGATTATCGTCATTGAACAATTCAGGATTTTCTTCCTTTCGAACTCGAAGTATGGTTATTGTTGGAACTCTATATCATCATCATCAGTTATCAGGGTGCCCGCTGAATTGATCTCGACGAGCTGGTTAGCGATATAGATCAGACTCGTAGCGCCAGTGGTGATGCATTAACATGAAGGTGATCAAATATTTGATCCCAAGCATCGAGTATCAGTGTCCGTGAACAGCGTGTCTAGCTGGTCCCATTTGTTGCAAGGCCGCATTTCCGACGGCGGGATAACTAGACCAAAAAAGAATGATAACATTCTTAGACACCCGCCTCGTTCAATATCACCCCTTAGTGACCAATTGACTGTCGATCGCAAGTCTATCGAGGACCCAGTCGTGCCAGAGTTCGAAAAAAGAGACGATCTACATTATTTAAGCGCCCATTTTTCTGGTAACATTTACCATCCCCTCATGTCGTCAATGGGTATTTGAACCATACACTAGGATCCAGGCCTGAGGCGGCACCCTAGGCCCACATTCAAATTCAGATTGGGCCCATGGTCAGCCGCTACTGGTTCTCCTGATTACCTGCCGAAGGCAGGGTGTTTTGCATGTATGAAATTCGTTAGTTGCAATCTAGTACATAGATGTAAATAAACACCATATATAAAGATAAAAATTTTCAGGACTCTTGTTGGCAATTTGTAATAAATACTAAATATCATGCCGTAGTACAACTCCTTCGGCTGGTAATAGCGGACTTCGTCCGCTCTTTCGAGTTTTAAATTCACGTGATAATTGCCATGATGACCAATGCTGATACACTCGGCGTTTGCCGAAGGTAAAGCCGCCAAACTGAAGCCAAACTTTGATATTTTTTGTTTTCTTGACAAGCACTCAATCGAGCTCGACGGATGGAAGAAAATTTCTAATTTGCAGTAACGTTTGCTTATATACCGTAGTAATACAAAGCGGGATCGAGCCTTCAACCGAAATCCATTGAAACCGAGAAAAGTAAATAGGAAAAATGAGACAGAGGTGTATGCTGGGGGTAAACCTCCTAGACCTGGGGACTGGTGGAGAAAACGGATTAGCATATAAAATAAAAGATGAAGAAGAATTAGCATACATAGATGGAACGGTGGTGGGTGGGCCTGGTTGAGTTGCCAGGGAAGGGAATGCGGCAGTGGCACACTAGTTGTACGTTCAGCGGCTGTTCGTATTATCCGAAGCAAACTTACAGCCTGCTCGATATCTTGCATTGTTTGGCCTGGTGGGAGCTTGGCGGGGCCACCAGTGAAGGGAATAGCCTTGGGAATAACCTCCGAGCAGTCGGTCAGCTGTGCCTTGGCATTAGTATCTTTTGCATTTAAACAGGACATTGATTATTCTAACCTTGCTTTGATCCTGACCCAAAAGGGAAAGCTTGAGGACAGCTTGGCCGAAGACTTGCGCCATCTTTGACTGGTTGTCTGTGAAAATCCAGGTGACTACAAATATTTACAGCAAAGTAGCATTATGACTCACTGACGAAAGATTGCCATTCGCAGTTAGTTGCCGAGTCTCGAGCAAGCTGTTAAGTACGGCAAGTTAACTGTTTGTGAGCGCGATACGAGGGCAGCGTGACCTACGAGATGGTCGGATTGGAGGCGAACGGTTCCTGGCACGGAAGTCTCGACTTCGCCTTGTGTATTTCCTTGTCTACATAGGAGGTAGTTTATTTAGCAAGGAAATCATCAAACTTAACTGGGGTACCTACCCTGGGAA
Source organism: Psilocybe subaeruginosa (assembly GCA_027604855.1). Lineage (NCBI taxonomy): Eukaryota > Fungi > Basidiomycota > Agaricomycetes > Agaricales > Agrocybaceae > Psilocybe > Psilocybe subaeruginosa. The sequence continues at coordinate 29,100 of JANCIO010000175.1, forward strand.
GAGAGTACCACGGAGTTGGACATCGACGAAAATTTGAGCTTTATACAGGTGAGTAATGACGGTCGTGATTTCCTACAGCAGTATTACTCACTGTCAAACATATCAGGTGTCTGATCGAAGGGAACACTAAACGTGGATGAGAAAAGAGACCAGAAGTTAATCAGAATTCGACCTACCCCTCCAGGTTGGGTACGACATCATCAGCACCAGCAATACTGTGAGATCCACCAACAACTGCGACGATTTCCTCAGTCGTGAATCCGAGTTCACCGAAACGTTGGAGAATCTTCTGGACGCTATCGAAAGGTTCGGGCACCAAGTCAGGAGGTGAAGCTGCCTTGGGGGGCGCACGTCCCATGAAGAACGGAATGCGAGGTGCACCATTGCACTGAACAAGACTGACTGCGCCAGCCAGTTGAATGCTAAATCGTACATCAGAGACCGCGCTTGCAGTATCTAAAGGACGCTTACAAGTCTCCGGCAGTGACCTTGTCAGAATGTTTGATGAGGAATGGACCAAGGGCATCGAGGACATCGTCGATACCAGTGTTGGCATGGAAGGTCAACTCAGTTTCGTTGAAGACAGCAATAGAGCCGTCAGCTCCTCCACCACTAGATGGCGAAGTCTCAGCAAGATGTACAACGGGCCAAAACTAAGCAGTACGTACCCCACAGAAGGCGAAATACCGATGGCATCGTGGAATAGGAGACGAAGAGCTCCATGAGCCTATTATAAAGTGCATTAAAGAATAATCCTATTGTGGAAAAGAAAAATATACGAACCCCATCACCACACTCATTCTCGAACAAGTTCTCCGTGAGGTCCTGGACAACCGGGAATAGGTTGCAGCACGCTGCGTTGATGGCAGTATTGACACCGTCAGGGCAGGTCGCTCGCTTGGTTCTTAATCCTGTAGAATAAGTCAGAGACGAGGAATACGCTGGCTTGCCCCTGTACACTCGTGTGACTCACCATTGACAAGGAGAGGAAGAGCCAACACAAGAGCAGAGAGAGCGTTCTTGAAAGCCATCCCAGATGAATCTGTAGGAGAGGAAAGTTTCCTTGACTCTACAATCGAAAATCAAGTCAACTCTTATACTTTTCCTGTGAGATGAATCATCCATTTTTACTGACTCTCTTTGCAGAAAATTTGGTAAGTGATTCACGGAAACGACATCCTCTCAGCGGATATGAGCTAAATTGAGATGTCTGTGGGACGTCCTAAACTTTGGGTCGCAGAGTTCCTCACAAACAGTCTATTTTTATACTGTTGTTGCTTAAAATGAGCCTTCCTCGGTTGTTTATATTATACTTTGACATTCTGTACGAGCAGCTAAGCATACTGGTATATTCGCACGACATAGGATCAGCTCTCAGTGTATAAACGTCTGTCTTGAATTGTTCAGGCATGAGCCATGATACCAACTTTCGCAGATAATGATCTTTTTCGCATCTTGCGTCGCCGGGGTAGTATGGCGACGGAATAAGCATCTTGATATCAATCAACAACAGGTCAGTATCTGTACCAATGCTGAGGAACTGTCACCGTGCAATACCACGCCCGTGTGAGTTTCTGGCTGAGAAATCCTTGCGAGATTCGTGTTTCTCTCTTAACCTTTGAAGGATGATGTGTGAATGAGAGGTATTCATTATTATCTGTGGGCTTAAATTAAAGGAAAGTTTGCCTCGCTTGACAGATTCCGACTAATAGACTCCGAATCGACGTCCAATGAGGTAATTGACTTTACATTCTTTGGACATAAATTTTCGCCTCTCGGATCACGGGATGTATGACGCGTATCGTGTCTGCAGGCATCACTGCGGTTGCATAGATAGTTGTAGCCTCACCTGTGGCTTGCATTCCAGTTGCTTTGATACCCCGTCATTTCGTTCTTGTATTATCATTCCGAAGAACAGCGCTCAGACATCTCATGCCTAGTGCTACAAGTTTAAACTTACTGAAGGGCCGACTTTCCACGCGTAAAGCCGGAGTGAAGAATAGAACCATTGGATCGGTTCCGAATTTTGAGTAGACTCGTATAGGGGCAACTATGCCGCTATATATAACTGGCCATGTGCCTCACAAGTCCCGGCGTGAACGTCGTAATATCATAATCAACCCTTAGCAGGCCAAAGATACCGCTTTAAACGATAAATGGGAACGTTAGTTTTAACCATTCCTTATAGGGCCGAACAGAGAGATATGTGGGAGAGATTTTACGGGTATCTCCGATGAAAATGGCTTACCTGGAGTGGCGAATACAGGTATCTGGTGACTTGAGGCTAAATGACAACAAGATGGTAGATGTTGAATACATTGCATCTAAATGATTGAAATTGAAGACTTGCTGCATATGTGAGCGGGAAGGATGAGTAAATGCTTCTACCGATTCGTGCGCTACCGGCCGCTCCGGCGTCTAACTGTGCCGTACCAATGAGCTCACAGGTATTGGAACGTGTGAAATTATTCAACCAACAAAGTTTTGGTTCAATGTATGACTACAGACGACGTGAGTTAGACAGATTGTTGTCCTTGCATTTTTTTCGAACAATGCTTATCATTCTATACTACTTCAAGCTTATTTCTTTACTAACATGTTGTGTACTTGGTACTATGGCTGCGCGGCTAACGCAATTACGACACATTTTCTACAATGACATCAATACATACTCGCAAATCCCCAGCAAATTATTTACAAATTTCCCAAGCGATGAAGGGCTTTGATATTGTTATCGAGAGTTCCGGAGCGCCGTTAATGGTAGCAGGATTACCACAGTATCGTCTTACGGAAGACATACGTGAGGTCCTTTGTGAAGCAGGTACACCAATGCACCGGAGATATGAAACCATGGGATTCATCAAAGTGCTTTATGTGTGAGACTGTGACTCAGATTTGGGCTTGCCGGGTTTGCGTGAACAACACAACATCTCATCAGTCAAGACAGCCCCGCCGGCACATTTCTCTTGCGGTTAACCGATGTTCAAGAGATGATCATTGGTCGAAACTGTCAAAAAGTATCAGTGTGTATTATGAAATCTTTCAGAGAGAGTTTCCTCGCACATGCTCGCAGCGTGCTCAGCAACCACGGTCCCAAATATATGAGGCTGTACCCGCTGCTCAAATAAGAGACCCTCATCATTCACGTATACGACCCGACCAGCCGATTGGTCCATAAGGATTGTAGTTTAACACTGCACATCATTTCCGCTCAGAAGAGAGTAAACAGATTATCCTAAGCCATTCTGCATACCGTCTTATACGCCCTATCTTCTGTTCTACTTCTGGTCCTCATGAACAACTGTCTTCATTTCGTCGGACCTCAGGCTACTGAGGGCATTGAAAACCATGGAGAGCCACATTTGAGAATTCCTTCGGGCTAGCTACTGCTTATGAAACGCGGCCGGTTATGGCAGCACGTGAGAATTTGGGCAGCACGCACAGGCCATACCACTGCCAGTGCTGACCGGTGTTTGGTAGTGGAGAAAACGACGAGTTGAACCGATTTGAAGGTGCCTTAAGTTTTTCCATCGTTTTGGAAGACAAACAGCGACCTCTAATTTCTTCGAATAAATTTAACGGAGAACACTCGTACGCATGCCAGGTCTACAAAAATACCTGGGCTTGCTAACAATCTCATCCTCCTGGTCATATTAACACTGTATCTTCTTAGCTATCATTAATTCATTGCATCCGAAGGGGAATAGAACCCACCATGTATATGCGACGGGGCACGGCGTCCAGTGCGTCCGATGCGTCACTTACTATTACATTGCTAACCATAGCACACCGAATTACATCGCCAGGATCGAGGCGATTGCTTTGGGTATCCTACATCAGACTTCCCACCTAAGCCCGGAACAATAGCCACAGTAAAATCAGGCAATCTGTTCATATGAACAAATTTGTCGCATTTCCAGGGATCCCGAACGTCATAGTCAAGCACTAAGGAGTAACCAACACCAGAATGTCTGTTTACAATAATCGCTGAGTGATAAACAGAACAAGAGAACAGCCTCATGCTTCTTTACCTCTATATAGCGCTGATATCAACAAGCTAATCCAATGGATGCCGATAAAGGTATGATTTGTCAACTTCAGTTCGTTCAACATGAGTACTGCAAGGAATGTTGCCTAACTTAATTATAAGGGGTCCGATCACAACTTACTGGATTGGTCTATAGATACGCCTTCACGAATTCGTCGCTATAGTAGTCGCAGCCTCGAGATGAAAGGTAAAATTTTTGACATTGACAGAAATATCAAGCATGAGTCAGGCTTGGCGCCTCGGTAGAGTGGGGCCTTGAGTAGTGCAAGACAAGCGGTGTTGGACACGAAAGGACATCAACTCGCCGACTTTACTGTGGTTCTAGACTGTTAGAGAATATATGAATGGAACGGCCGTTGTGGCGACACACATGGTCTGACTTCATTTCGGTGGAGCATAAGTAGCACGATACTCACTTTCATAGAACAATATGGTATAAATTTTCAATCGGGACTGACTGACTTCTATTTCACCCGATTGCTAGCATGTAACTTGAGTAAAGATCAGCACTTGCTTTGTCGTGCGAGCATACTTATCGTTGAGATACCGATTCAGTTGATCGCTCACGTCTTCTTGAGAAACTTGTAACAACCCCACAAATAAATACCTGGCAGGAAAGCATGGTCGGACTGTCTGTCAGAAAGGAACTCAAAAGAAGAAATACCCACGCGAAACGGCTAATGCGAGCTCCATAGCTCACGACGATGCAAAAAATGGAACGTGAGATGAATGATCTGCAGGCGGGTACTTAAGTAGTTTACCAGATACGGAGAAAAGAAAACCATTCTTTTACCAGTCGACGAATTTCTTGAACGCCTCGAAGCAGCCTAAAATAACCTTGCGGTTGTCGAGAGGGCGCATGCCTTCGGCGAGGCGGCGAAGGGGCCTTTTGATAATAGGGCGGTGCATGGTGACGACAGTGGGGGTAGCCGGGAACGAGCCTCTTTGGACTGCATCGAGCAAGTCGCGGGATACTGGGACCTTGAAGAAAGTAGGTGCACTTCCGATCATCACAATACCCGCCATCTCCTTGAAATCGAGCATTTCTTTGAACCCTAAAAGGTTGCGCACGCGGTTGTTGTGTTGGACTGCTGCGATAGCCTCGGCGATGAGCTGGGAGTGTGGGTCTGCCAGCTTGATGTGGCGCTTGTCTTCTTGTAAAATGAGGAGGATCTCGTAGTTGTCCATAACACACACGTCGGTGCGGGTGTGCCACCACTCTCCGCACGTCAGCAAGGAGATATCCTTGCGACTACGAAGATCCCTGCCGACTTTCCTCCCCGCATAGCCCATCTTCCACAAGAGCTGCATCGCAAAGTCGACGACGGCGGATTCTTCGCCGGGAATAGGGCTCATAGCGAGGTCCATGTATCGGAGGACTTGATAGGAGTCGTCTTCAACCACTTCCTCGGCGGTCAAGTTGGTGGCAAGGTCGTTCAGATACTCGGGGACGGGAAGCTCGTCGGTGCCGAAGAAGGTGGCAGCATCTTGAGGGACGATCGTGATGTTGTATGCATCGAGCTCGTTGACGGTCCAGCTATTGCCAGTCTGTGCTGTCCTGACGACATTGGCCATGGTGTTTGGCTTGGGGGCTTGATCTTCATTATGCGGTCTGGGTTCGTTTGCATTTAAGCGAATCGATGAGTTTCAGGGTCGCATACCTCTTGCCTAAATATGTGGTAGTCCGGTCCGCAGATATCTCCCAATCAACTGGAGGACTAATTCCTTAGAGCAGAAATAGCTATATACACTGTAGCAGGCAGCGTCGGATTTTTGCAGTGCCCGCATAAAGGGCAATGAGGCCAAGGGGGTCATCGGAGACGTAGAATATTCTCGAAGATATTCGAAGCCATCATGGGAACATATGTCCAGTATATCGATGCTCATGTTCAACTCAATGATTTGCTCCATTTGAGTCTTCGGCCAGGCTCTCTTGCGCCGCAATTCGTAGTGAATTTGAATATTGGTAGGCAAAACCTTATTTTTTGATAAAGTTTGGAACTCCGGTCATTCGGGAATAAGTGTTGTGGTTTGTGCTGGTCTGGTGTCCCATATTATTTTACTTAAGACCAACTTAGGAAGAACCTTAGACGCTCAAAAAATGATGGCCCTGCAAAGAAAATCATAGCAAGGAATTTTTTTGTGTGTTATTTGAAACTTACTGGTGTCGACGCCGCGGAATTATTTTGACCTTTCTGTATTAAATAGTATTTGCCGGGAGATGCCGTCAGAACCGAAATCATCGGTCAACACGAATTTAGTATTGACAAAAGTCCTCACGACCGTCCACGGGATCCGTTATCATCAACAGCCTCAAAGGAGCCTCAGGACATCAGATAATCACGGCAAACAGAGTATATCGCGACGATCACGGCGCCCTCGAGCTGGTTGCTGATCTTGAACAAATGGTCGTGGTCGACATAATATCCGTAGGGGGGTCGTGCTAAGGTCGTGCAACACAGCATGCTCTTGATGTGGTGCAGGGCAGTTATTTATGGTAGATTATCAGAAGGCCCCACAGTTACTCGATAATCGTGATGGACCCGAGGAAAGCATTCAAAAGCTCGTCACTTGCGTATTACGGCCTGACCCACTTCTATTTCTAATCAACTCAACGGTGAATGTTAGGAGGCCGTAAAGCTAGTCTCCGACTCTCTTTGACCGAGACACTGCCATCATATCTGGGGTACGGACCATTCTGCATAAGTGAGAAACCACGAGATTTCCATGGCACTGGCCATGGCACGAGGGTAATGCATACGCTGTCGCAATGAGGTGTTGGAGCATCAACCACATTCGGTGATGGACTTTCGCGTCTGGGTTCGAATTCTGTGAGGCATCTCGGAATCGTCCGCATGGTATCAAGTTAGAATTTAAACAGGTCAGTTAACAACCCTACATGCAGGTGAAATTTTTAAGAACCGTGCATTCCTTGGGAAGGACCTCATGCACAAAATAAATCCTTAAGGATCGACAGATCTCGCAAAGTCGCATATTCACAGGCAGTCATTGAAATGTGAAATGCGGATACCATTTCCCGGAAGAAGGCTTCGATAGCAATTACATATATACAATCCAAAACGTGCCATCCAAAGCCCAGACGCAAAGTAGAAAATATAACAGGAACAAGGAAAGAAATAGAGAAATTTCAAAATCACACCGCAATAGTAGCTACAAACAATAAGTCCTGAGATCGGTATTAATAACTCCCCTGTACAAAATATTCTTCTTTATCCCATTCCATCTCCTGCTTCAGAACGCCAGTGAGTATCAACTCTTGGGTATAAATATTCACGGTCCTCGAGGATGTAAGCGGTCTCCAGATAGCGATGTCTTCTTTGCACGAGATGACGTGCCGCGTTGAAGGGGCTGCGTTGATGATCCGCAGTGTGGGAGTTTGGGACGTTACCTGATGAGTGGCGGAAATAGGTAAGTACATGCTGATCGAAGATAGAACGGGGATTGGGTAGAAGGAACGGGGAAGGAGAAAGCGAATAATGTTGAACTGACCTGACCACCACACGCTACTACCACGTTCTTCAGCAGCTTTGCGTCAACAGGCACTTTGGGGGTGAGATAGAAAGTGTGCCCGGCCAGAAGTCCCCCATTCTCGATGAAGTCTTTGGCACGTTTGAGGGCTTGCACGAGGTTGACGCCGTATTTGTTCTCCCCAGATTTATCCTTCAGAATGAAGTCTTTCTCGGCTGATCGAAGGATAAATTTAATGTTAGACGAAATGCACAGAGGAAGTAATATAGAGAAAGGACGTACGTAGAACTTTTTTCGCTTTCGCACTATCAATCGCCCATTTATCTTGAAGGACCCACGGGGCACGCGATGCCAAAGCGCACAGAAACTTTTCGGTCCGGACTACATGTGGGGCGAGAAGATGCGTGCATTCAGAAGGACGAGCAGTGGTCTTAATTCCCAATTTGCTGAGTGCCTGGAAATAGAACGATGGTTACGGATGTTATTCGTCTAAGGAGAGGACTGACTGACCCTGACTACATCGTCCGCAAGAGTCACCTGCGTCGTCATAATCACAATGCCATGGCCAGGTAATCTGGTAAAGATATCAATCAGTGTCGGAATGTCAAGAAGCCCTGGAGAATACATAGAACACATACGATTGATCAACATCCATGTCGTCATCATCCCCCGCACTCGCTCCCACTTTCGACTTGCCCTTTTTCGTCGGTCCTGTCCCTGCAACGTCGCTGGTCCTCCTCCTCTTCGTCTTTCCTCCTCCCTCCGCACTAGCACCGCCCGCACTCTCGTCTTCGTCATCTTCCGCGACTTTCTTCCTCTTCTCACTAACACCATTCACTCTCACGTCCATTTCATCAGCCAATGCAAACGCATTGTTCGCATGACTGGACGCGCGCCTCGCTTTCTTCACCTGAGACTCATAGTGCACTAGGTCGGGCATGATCGTCTCGTGCAGGCGTTGCGTAGCTTTGGCAGCGGCGTTGCGGCGCGGAAGAGTCATGGACGGACCTACTGTCGACACGGAGATGGAATCGACGTCGACATCCATCGGCTCAGGAGCAGGTGGCGCAGCGGTGGTTGTCTTCGGTTTGGATTTAGTGGACGTTGAGATAGCCTTCGACGTTGAAGCGGTTGCGGATATGTTGACATTAGCAGATGTTGCAGTCTTAGATTTCTTTCCTTTCATGGCGGCCGAGATGGACGTCGACGCAGCAGCAGCAGATCGGGAAGGCGTAGCAGCGCTCGCAGAAGCCTGCCCAGCCACCGCCCTGATACTCTCTGTACGCACCAACGCCCTCGACGCACGAGGACTGACGAGCAGGCTGACTTCATCTTCCTCTTCTGATTCGTTTTCGGAACTGGCGGGCTCCCGTGGTGGTGGTGCTGTAGTTTTTTTGGGTTTCGACGACGATTTGGCTTTTGCGCTGGCTTTTGCTTTGGGAGGTTTCGCAGCAGGCCTCTCTTCTTCTTCCTCCTCTTCAGACGACATCTCCACAACCTTCTTTCCCTTGCCCTTCCCTTTCACGACCACCGACGATGATTCCTTTTCCTTCCCTTTACCCGTCTTCCCTCTACTTGGGGAAAGGTCCAGCGAAGGCATTAACACTGAAAGAACACGCTTCGGAGGCGACGGACCGCCCTTCGCACCCTTGCGACGTGGAGGCTCTTCCTCCTCTTCCTCTTCGTCTACTTCAGGTTCGGTGTCGGATGGCGTCGCGGCTTTCTTCGCGCTAGGTTTGGCCTTGCTCTTGCCGTTGGTCAGCGTAGCCGCAGCATTCGTAGTGGATTTCGCAGATTTCGATTTGGCGGCCGGAGTAGACTTGGATTTAGACGCCTTGGACTTCGCAGTCGCCTTCTCCTTCTCTTTCTCCTTCGCGCGCTGTTCAGCCTTGGACAACATGAACGGGTTGACTGGAAGCCCGTCGTCCGAATCCTCTTCCTCCTCTTCCACATCGTCATCAACATCCTCCTCCGCGGTCGAATAGACGCGGAGCGGCTTGGAACGCGCTTTCGGAGGCGGAGGCGGCGGCGGCGGTGTCGAGGGTTTCTTGGCGCGTTTCTTCGGTGGTGGAGCCTCTTCTTCCTCTTCTTCGCTGTCTGCATGCTCTTCCTCGTGCTCTTCCTCGGACGAGACAGCTGCTTTCTTGCCTCTAGTCTTCGCTGGTGCCTTTTCTGCAGCCTTGCCCTTACCCTTGTCTTTGGCCTTCGACTTTGAATCAGCCTTCGAACTCCGAACAACAGCAACCTCTTCCTCGTCATCCTCCGATTCTACTATCCTCTCCTCCTCCTCCTCCTCCTCCTCGCTCAGAGCTGTCTTCGACTTCTTGCTCTTTCCAGTCTTTGCTGCGACCTTGGCATTGGCTTTCGGCGGGGGCTTGTCGCTCTCCTTCGCCTTTGCCTTGCCCTTGCCCTTCGCCTTGGCTATGTCCTTTTGAGCTACTATAACATCCGGAACTGCAACCTCAGGCTCGCTCTCGCTCTCAACATACACATCTCGCTTCTTCTCCTGCCCGGGCTTCTTCTTCCGGATTCGCGTGCGCGCATCGCCTTTCACGCGATTCAGCAGCCCGCCACTCGGTGTTGATGTTGTCGCTGAAACCTGGACTACAGGCGCAGGTGTAGGTCCAGCCGGAGTTGCGGGTGCGGGTGGATGTTTGGCAGGCGTCTGGTCGGCGCGCTTCTCAAGCTCGACGGTGAGGCACCGCGCGAGAGGCTTTTTCTTCGTTGCCGGTGCTGGTGGTTTCTCTGCGGCTTCGTCGTCATCATCGTCGGAAGATTGCACACGTTTGGAAGCCTTCCCGTTCGTAGCCTGCTTGCTCCCTTTTGCCTTGCCCTCTTTGGATTTGGATTTGGGCGTGGATTTGTTGTGAGAGCGGGGCGCAGGCGCCAGATCTGCATCCGTGTCTACGTCCATGGCCCCCTCCACCTCAGATTCCCCAGAGCTGGACGCAGGCGGTTGCTCCCTTCTCGACTTCGTCTTTGGTTTCGTCTTTGCTGTTGTCTTTTGTACAAGCACGGGCAAATCCTCATCCTCCTGATGTTCCACCTCTTTTTCAGGTTCAGGTGCGGATTCGGATTCAGACTCGGTCACAGACTCGGGCTCCGGCATGGGCTTTGATTTCGATTTCGATTTCGCTGTCGTCGATGTCGCCTTCTGCTTTGATTTCGACTTTGAATCGGATTTCGCCTTCGCCTTAACATTCGCCGGCCTCTCCTCCTCCTCGACATCCTCCACCTCCCGTTCCTCCTCCTCCTCATCTGACACCACCCCCTTCCTTCCGTTCGCCTTGGCTTTGCTTTTCGCAGAGGCAGGGACGTACGTCGGCTTCACAGGCGAGCTCGCGCTCGGTCCCCCTCCCGCTTTCTCCTTCCCTTTCGTCTTTTCTTTCGGTGCGGATTTCGGAGTCTCTTTCGAGGCGGACTTTGGGTTCTTGGACGGCGTCAAAGCCTGAACGTCTTTTTCCATGTCGACGTCCATATCCATATCACCACCGACGAGGTCATCCACGACCTGCTCCATGCTCTCGGCCGTCCCGTTCGGGGGCTGCAGCTCCATCCCTGCCTCAGCCTCCGCGCCCTGTCTCTGTTGCTGTCGCTCCTGCTCCTGCTCCTGCTCCTGCTCCTGCTCCTTCTCTTGCGCTCGCTGGCGCTCACGCGCCTCCTCCGCCTCATCGTCCTCGCTGTTGCCCAGCTCATCCCCCTCCTCCACAAGCTCCTCCGCCTCCTGCTCAATTCTACCCAACTCTCTCTCCTCCTCCTCTTCCTCAATCACAGCCACACCCCCATCCCCCTCCTCTCTGCTCTTGCCGACCCGCGCGACCCCGCCCCACCCGCCGCTGATCCCGTTCCGCACGCCGACGCTGACGCCGCGCTCGCCGAGGCGGCGGCTCCAGTCGTCGCCCGGCGCGAAGAGGATGTACTTGGCGTGCGCGGGCGTGAGGTTGCGCCACGCGATGAAGCAGTCCTCGAGCCAGGTGTGGTTCACGATGGGGATGGACCACGACGCGGCTTTGGCGGCTTTGGTGCCGGATGTGCTGCGGGGTGCGGTGTTTTCGGTGAGTATGCGACGAAGGGAGGAAGAGAGAAGGAGAAAGAAAATAACACTCACTATGCAGCGACGAGCACCGTGTTCTGCCCCGACATGCTGGGCGTAAACGTCGCGCCCATCGCGAAGACGAGCTTCTTGATGTACTCGCGCGCCTCGCCCGTGTAGTTCGTCACCGTGATCACCTGTATATATTTAATCAATCAGCATCGTCAGCATCATCTTCGTTTGTTCGTTAGCGCAAGCCCCCTCTTTTTGAAGGAAAGAATACCTTCGAAGGAAGGAAGGAAGCAGAGAACAAAAAGGCACGCGCACGCACATGATGATAAAACCCCTCAATCCGTCTCTTCGGCACGGGATAGTGCAGCAGCTGGTTCATCGGGTGCGAGAGCACGCCGCACGCCTGCACGTGGAACAGCCACGCGAGCGTGCCGATGAGCTTGTGTGTGCGCACGGCCTGTGGGTGGGTCGGGTGTGGGTATGGGTGCGTGGGAGTGGGAGTGTAAGTGTTCGCATAGTGTTCATGTTGTGTTCGTATCGCGTTCATGTGCGCATTAGTGTAGTGTTCGTGTGTTTTAGCGTTTTTCGAGGAAGAGCAAAGATGGAATGAGGAGGGGAAAAAAAGAAAGAGTTCATGTCAGCATCAGCATCAGCATCGTCAATTTAGTTTTCAAAAGGAACAAGGTAAAAGGAAAACGGAAAAGGAGTGTGTGCGGCACAATTGGAAGTAGGGAGGACGAGCACGAATAAAAAAGCACGCAAACGCAACCACAACCAAAACCAAAAAAAGCGGCAAAACACGAACCTGGACATATCCCCTCCCCTCCCGCCACCTCGTCACCAGCACATCGCACTCGGGCACCTTCTCCGCCTCGCGCCGGCGCCGCCTCCTCTCCGCGCGCGAGAGCGTGCGCGCGGGGGTGCGCGCCCCTGCCTCCGCCGCGTTCTCCTGCTCCTTCTGCTGTCCAGCCACATTCTTCTCGCCTCCACCCGCACCTGCCTTCTCCTTCTCCTTCTCCCCGCCGCCCGCACCCTCCTTTCCCTGCTGGTCTTCTTGTGCACGTACCGCTTCCTGCTCCTCCCCATCTCCCTCGTCCCCGTCCCCCTCATACCGCACCACGACCCCGCCCGCGCGCTCGATCCCCGCTTGCACGCTCGCGCGGCGCGCCCCCTTGAGCTGCAGCGTGCGCGAGAGCAGGATGCGGCGGCCCTGCCATACATTTACATTTACGTTATTGTTCGTCGCTATCGATTGCGCTGTTGGCTGTGTTGGGTTCGCGGTGGAAGCGGTGGGGGCGGGGAGCAGAGAGGACGCAGGGACCACCAGCACCCCAGACGTATCCGCCTCCGCGTGGACATCGGAGGACTCGGGTGGCGCCCCGAGGACGAGCGCGAGGTCCGCGTCGGAGGGCGGCGCCGCGTGCCCCATCGCGGGCGTAAATCGCGCGGCGGTGATGTACAGGTTGCGCTTGATGCGCGCCCGCTCCGCGTCGATCTCCGTCGGCGGGTCTTCATTCTGCGAGGACGTCTGTCCCGGTCCCAGCCCCGCCTTCTGCTTCTGCTTCTGCTTCTCTTTCTCTTTTTCCTTGTCTTTCTGGCTCCCAAGCAGCGCGTCCGGGCCCACCCGCAACACCCTTGGGTCGGGCCACTCATACCCCGCCTCCTCCAGCCCCCGCACGCCCATGCGCACGCTATCGTCGAACCAGTGCGGGAGGAGCACCTTCACGCCCGTGTCCGGCTTGAAGTGCATCGCGGTCGCGTACTCCGCGCTGTCCGCGTGCAAGGCAAAGAGATGGGTGACCTCGCGCGTGAGCGCGGCGCGCCACTGGCCGCCGAGCGCGGGGATGCCTGCGGACAATGTGAGCGTGTCGGCGGGGGGCAGGGAGGCGGCGGCGCTGGCGACGATGCCGGAGAAGAGGGCCGCGGGGTCGGCGGAGTAGTGTGAGGGGCTGGTGGGGGGTGGGCGTCAGCACACGATCATCGTGAATAAGAGGAAGGAAAGCAAGGGAAGACAGGGAGGAGGAGGAAGAGAAGAGAGACTCACTGCTGCAGCTTGCCGAGCACCACGCTCCGCTCGACCCAGCGCGGCGTGACGACATCGACGCTGCGGCGCTCCTCGCCCGTGACCGCGTCGGGGACGCCGGACCCCGCCTCCTGCGCGCGGCGCAGCGCAATGTCCTCCCACCCCGGGAAGCGCAGCGAGTCGGAGACGACGATCGTCAGGGCCGGGTCCTTCGTCGGGCTGGGGGTTGATGCTGATGTGCCCTGGGCTGGTGTATCATTGGCCTTGGAGGCGGAGGCAAGGTGGGCGGGGGAAGAGGGAGGGGCAGGGGGGGATGAGCCAGGGAGAGGATGAGGAATAGCGCGGGTGCCGCCGTTCGCTTGGAGGAGGGCGTCGAGGTTCGCGATGAGCGTTGGGGGGAGGGACGGCGAGATGTGGTATACTGTTGTGGCGAAGAGGGACATGTGGCGCGTGCGTGTGAATGAGTCGAGTCAGAGTCGTCGTGTGTTCAGTAGAGAGGTTAATAAACGAGAAAGCAGAAAGGGAGGCGCGTAAGATGAGTGATATAGACGGCGCTAGCAACAATACTGAGCGCTTAACATCAAGATGAGGAGTAGCCTGTGGTAGTGAAAGAGAGAAAACGCGAAACGTTACACCATCACAAAGCGCGTGACTGTTGATTCAAATCCAATCGGAGTCACAAATTGTCATCGTTGTGTGGTTGTGCTTGGATCCAAGCCTGACGGGCTTTTCGATCCGCGTCACGTCATGATCGTTTCCTCTTGTGAGCGAACGAGCGTGATCTCCACGTCCATTGACAACATTACACTCCGTCTAAATGCAACTCTGATTCTGCCTGTCTTATTATAACAACTCAACCTAACCCAGTGCAGGCTGCCAGGTCAAACGGCTCTCCGCTAACCCACAGGCCTTATCTCTTCTCTTCTCCCTGCTCCACTCCACGGCACAACCATGGACGCAGTTCCACCCCCAACCCCGGACGACCTCTCCTCCCCACAAGCCCTCCTCCAGTCCTTCCTCATGATCATCATCTCCGAGCTCGGCGACAAGACCTTCCTCATCGCAGCCATCCTCGCCATGCGCCACCCGCGCCTCACCGTCTTCCTCGGCGCATTCCTCTCGCTCCTCCTCATGTCCTTCCTCTCCGCGTCCCTCGGCCACCTCCTCCCCACCCTCATCCCGCGCCGCTGGACCCAGTGGTGCGCCGCGGCCTTATTTTTGGTGTTTGGGGTTAAGATGCTGGGCGAGGCGCGGGGCATGGCGGAGGGCGGGAAGGGGAAGATGGAGGAGGAGATGCGCGAGGCGGAGGAGGAAATTGAGGATGATGAACGTGTGCACGAGGGCGGGCTGCTCAGCGCGGGCATCGCGCCCTCCTCGGCCACGGGCAACGCAATCCCCCTGCACAGCATGGAGGAGGGCCGCAAAAGCAACGACAGCCACATCGCCATCGACATCGACAGCGACTCTACGTCATCGCCGAAAAAACTAAAATCCAAGCCATCATGGACCGACGGCGCGCGCAACTTCTGCAGCCTGTTCCTCGGCCCCGTGTTCGTGCAAGCCTTCGTGCTTACCTTCCTTGGCGAGTGGGGGGACCGCTCCCAGATCGCCACCATCGCCCTCGGCGCAGCCCACGTACGTCCGTCTTTCTTTCTTTCTTTCTTTCTTTCTACCTTCCTATCTATATTCCTTTCTTTCTTTCTTTCTCTCTAACTTTCTTGCTTTCTGCCTTTCTGTTTCTGTTTCTTCCTCCTTTTCATTCATTCATTCTTCCTTCCCTCTTCCTTTTTCCTCCTCCCCTCCCAATTATCCCAATTGTACTGACACTGACGACCACCCATCCCCACCACAGAATGTATACGTCGTAACCTTCGGCACCGTGCTCGGGCACTCGTGCTGCACCGCACTCGCGGTCATCGGGGGCCGGTACGTGTCGACCAAGATCTCGGTCAAGCATGGTGCGTTTTTCTCCCATTCCCTTTCCCCTTTCCCGGCTGCCTCCTCCTTCTCTCCCCCCTGCTCTCCATGCCTTCCTCCCTTTCTTTGCCTCTACCTCCCTCACTCAACCACCCTCCACCCTCCTTTTTTTTAAAAAAAAAAATCGAAAACTCGCTGCTAATTCCAATATGAACACACAGTAACATATGGCGGCTCCGCGCTCTTCCTCCTCTTCGGCCTCATATACCTCTACGAGGGGTTCGTCACCTCCGCCTCCGAGTCGCTCAACGTGGGGATGGGTATTCCTATCCCGGTCGATGTAGATGATGGTGGGGTTGGTGTGGGTGTGGGTGCGGGGGCGCGGTGATGCGGTGCTTTGTTAACGATGAGGGGGTATTACAGAGAGAGAAGGGAGCGGAGAGGAGAGGAGACACGACAAAATATATTTATTGTTAATGGCCGTTAGATGGCCGTTAGATGGCTTGTATATATGCACTCTATCTCGCTGCTAGTGCATATATACGCACTCTGAGACTCGAGATTCGAGAGAGAGACTACGCACTCGGCTCCCCACCGTTGAGTAACTTAACTCACCGATGTTGACTGGCTGGCTCGTGATGGCGATACTATGGTGCAGCAGACCTAAACACACTACCTTTATACAACAAAAATAGAGGGTCCATTTTTTTTACCCTTTTTCTTATTCCTCAATACAAAATGCTTATTTTCTCTCTCTGAATCAATCATCGTAAGAATTTTCATTTGGTCAAAAACTGACGTAGTTATAAAATCCAAGGACCATGAATTTGGCCAGCTTATGTCATGTATTCTATATATGGAAGGTGTTTCTATAATTGGTAAATCTAATCTAATCAAATGCAGCTGCAACTCGCTCTGGCACACGATTACGCAAGGTGTATTTCTTTGAGCTGAATGCCTCAAGAATGCCTACACTTGCAATTGGGCATCTTTGGCAGTTTAAAAGTGTGTACATGTGCAAGATTAGCATTTTTCCATGGTTTCTTTGGACAGCCCATGGGCTACAGCAGTAGATGCAGGTCGAATGCAGATTCAACAAAATATTTCATACATTTTACTCATTTTCTACTTGATTTTTGCCACTAGTCCTCGTCCACAGGCTAGTGTGGGATGGTGCATTGACTAAAATATGATATATCTGAGGTCAGTCTGAGGCCGAAATCCAGGCTCCGCAACGCATATATAAAATAAAATATTTTCTCTGCCAATTTGGCCACTGTCCAAATTGGCTGTTTAGCTCTGCTGCACCATATACTACATATATAGTATACTACCATTATCATTATCATTCTAGACCGACGCACAGAAACCCATACACGTGTATGTAACCATGGCGGGAAAAATCAATATCAGCGAATCTGTATCAAGAGGTACTTACAATGATCTACCCCGTTGGAACTTCATCAAATTAGTGATGTCAGCCGAAGTGAGACAACAGACGGAAGTGGCAAGCCCCATGCTAGACAAATGTTGAATGCGTGTACATATCAACCCAAGGTGAGCGTACATTTACTAGCTGCGCAGCCGTGGTATATATATCAGCATAGTAGCCCCACTTCAATTCAGGGGATCAGCAGAACGAATTATTCAAGAGATGTTCTATACTTGTTGGTTTCATTGTTACCTATTGCCGTTCCGGCATGCCAATAGCCGGTAGAGTAGGATCACAGAAGCTCAAGTCTGTCAGTCTAACAAGATCAGACTCCAAGTATTCTTAGTATTCGTATTCGTAATCACCGCTCGCGAACCGTAAGTTGTGCGTCGTGCACGTCCCACCAGGGACCAGGAAACCAGCGATCTTGAGTCGATCACCACCACCACCACCACCACCGTCACAGCAGCAGCACGATTTGCGTTGCAGTTACATAGAGTTGGAGTTTGCGCTTCCGTTGTCCTTTTCGTTTTCGTTTGTATTCGAGTTAGAGTTTGTGTGTGCGTTTGCGTTCACCAAGTCCTGACTCCGCCATTGGCAGCTGTGGCTGCGCTAGGCTTCTTTCCCGCCTTTACAGTTATAGAGTTGTCGAATTTTTCACAGAGAACAATGATATAGAAAGGTCTGTTGTCATCATCAGTCAATCACAAATCATAACGGAGGGCAGAGAATAGATTGGGGATGCTATGGAGATCTTTCATCACTGTCAAACTATGATAGCTCAACCTGAAGTGAATTTAATGGCCGGGCGTTGTTTAAAAGAGACCCAAAGGGGTACTACTCCCAAACCAGCAGTGCAGTTTTATTTTTGTGTCAGGATTGCCCGCAGATGTTCTGCAGTTAAATAGAGGTGTGTTCTGTTGGGTTAAAGTCTTGTCAGTTTCATATTCTAGTCTCTTTTGCCCTCTTTCGTAGAACCAAGACAAGTCTCCTCTCATTACACTGTCACCTGCGATATTCATTCCCAGTTCATGAGTCACACAGCTTCCCTGAGCAGTGATGGAGAACCAAGGGCAGCATTAGAATCAAGGTCAGTAGTGTATTCCTGCTCATGTACACAGTACCTCTTGAGTTGATATTTTGCCAGAGACGAAAATCCCAATTTCGATTCCGAACGAACCTTTTGGGGTCATCTTACATTTTCATTGTATGCTGCATTGGCGGTGTTGCATACTTTCGGCCTCCATCTTCTACTCCATAGATACATGGCTTACGCGGAGTCGCCATTCGGAGAATTTACCTCAATCGAGCTCAATGAAATTGGCCGCCGTCAAGACTGTGAAGCCAACGTCGCGGTACATAACTCAGACAACCAATCCTGCCAGCAGTGGGATGAGATCATGATTTGGTTGGTCAAAGCATGGTCAATCACCTGCACTGGATGCATTATTCTCCTTCCGTAAGAGCCGTAAATTCAAACCCTAACACTAGGAGACTGATTTATTATCTCACATAGATTTCCACTCGGTTTCTTTCAAATCTCGGGTATCAATGCAAACATATACGCGCGCACAGCAGTTTTGTCTATGCTGATATGTGCCGCCAATGGTCTCATGATTGCTGGGTTCTACCTTCAAATGAAGCATAAATTCAAATCGGAGACTTTTATTAGAGAATGGTTGAAGGTCAGTGAAGTATATCGTCACTTTCCAACGTCGTCTTAATTTTGAACTACCATTAAGGCTTCCCGTGGTCTCAACAATCGAGATGCTGTTGAATTCTGGACATGCTTATGCCTCCCGGCTTCTCTGTTTGTCTGGTGGGTTTTGTCCCTTGACTAGGCGTACTCAAGTACTATCGGATGCTTACAGCGATACAATGTGAATAGGTCGATGTTCTTCTGTATTGCGACTTTACTCACCATCGCAATGTGCGTAAATCCCACGAACGAAATGGAGTTCAATCAGAAACGAGTACAAGCATGGTACATATCGAGCGTCATATTTCTGGCTATTATGACTGTTGGCCAAGTTGCTCAGGTATACCGCTTTGGCAAGCGCATTCTGGAGGCGTAAAGATCCTGATATTATTATGTGTATTCTGAGATTACACTCAATTTCCCACTTCTTTCTGTAATCGGCTATTCTGTGTTCGATTTTTTTCCCGTTGATGTCCTATGTCAAGTCATGACTGTAGCCTATATATGTTTCTGTTCGCTCGAAGTAGTTGGTCTGATGTGCTTAAACTAAACAAAAATTGCCTGCTATTCTCTTATTAAAGAGGTGTGTCGACAATAAAAAAGATCACGACGAAGATATTAATAATGGTAGAAAGTAGTGCTGTAAGTCCGAGCTTCCTACACACCTCCAAAGCAACAATAATTCAATCAATCTTTGAGTATATACTGTCGTCTGTAGAGGAAATTATTTTCGTTGATGTTGACATCTCGGACGAGCCATCTCAAAATAATCCACTAGTTGGGTTCGAACCTTTTATGTATGACCAAGTAACGGATGCGACTGGCGCGTTCGTGAAATGAGCATTCATATGTCACTCGACTTTTCGGTATAGAAGGATTCCGACTTTGGTTCAGAAGAGTAATTGTGACAGTTGTATCAGCCACGTTGAGAACGCATGGCAATTCACCTGAAGAGAACATTATGATGCATACGAGTCTTCCCCATTTTGTTCGTGCGCTATCATGGAGTGAGGCCAAGATAACAATCATGCCGGATGCTGCATGCCAGTTCAAGAAGCGCTTCTCGGCGCCAATGAGGCAGAACGCCGAGCGTATTATTATCGCAACGAATCAGCCTCGGCCTGGGAGCGTGCATTCTATGAGTAGGGATGCGGTTAAAAGTCCCAAAATGGAGTGCAGGGTCATCTCGGTGTCTATAACAGAGGTAGCACCTGATGATTCAGATTAGTGACATTTCGTGGTGATGTTCCTTTATTTTAAGCACCTGCTAAATTACAAACCCCCTTCGATCATAGCTCTTCCCACACGTGCTCACATTGAAATTCTTTTTACACCTCCTGTTTTGTTCCTCTTTCACATACCCCCATCATCACCCAAGAAGCGCTCGCTCCTTGCCACCATGCTCGTAGCTTCCGGGAGTCTGATGTACTTAAACTAAACAAACATTGCCTCCTGTTCTCTTATTAAAGAGATGCGTTGACAACGCAAAAGACCAGGACGAAGGGGTTAATAATGCTAGAAAGTAGTGCTGTAAGTCCAAGATTCCGATGTGATAGTGAGCTCTGGTCCATCTGGGCCGAGTTTCCCGATTGTAGATCAGATTATATCATATCAGCGACCGTGTACGGCTTATGTGCTAGCGCGTTTTCGAGTTAGGAAGAAGAACACATGTTTGCCCGCAACGCCATACTGCGTGGCTGCTCGAGTGGCTGCTCGACGAGCATTCCAAGCTTTGCCAGACACGAGCTGCTACGGTAGACCGGATTTGCTTACTTCAGTGACACACCTCCAAAGCACCATTAATGCAACTGATCTTGTAGTATATACTGTTGTCTGTGAAGAAATCGTTTTCGTTGATGTTAACATTTTGGATGAGCCAGCTCAAAATAATCAACTGGTTGGGGTTTGAACCTTTGCATGTATGACAAAGTAACAAATGTCACTGGTGATTATACTGTGGTCGGTAAGCATACACTCTTTGCGAGACGTGTTGAGATGTGGTAATAGTATGTGGGAGATTAACTGGCGCCTGACATGGTTGAAAGAGCCATTGAACTCAAGTCTTATCTCAGACCAGACTCCCCACACTTCTCACATCCATATCACATCTAATTGAAGCAGCCGAGACCTTGGAAGGATGCAGTCGTGAGTCATGACCCTCCAGGAACCCACCAATTCTGAACCTAAGTCGATCACCACCACCACCACCGCCACCACCACCACAGCATTACTTGCGCCAGAGTTCAGTGTGTCGTATGTACATTGTTATTGGCATTCTGAGGAGCATTTTGCAGTGGTGCTACCACTGCCACTGCCACTCCGAAAGCACATCTAATCCGACTACTGCCGCATCCGACTCGTGCGTACGTATGTATGCGCTACCTACAATACCCCTTTGCCAAAATAAGCAAAAAAAAGTACTCTTTAAAGTACCATGTTGATCAGCTCAAGGCACCAGGACTCCGTCAAATCAAATGCTTCATGATTCCTTTATTCATTGAATATACATATCCATTCCATCATCGACTTCTGATTTCAAATCATACACATCACAACACAAACACTGTTTGTTTGTGGATGCACATGCAAATGCACAATTGACAGCTGACCATCCACGCAATCGAAACCCGGAGATTGAACGTCGATATTCATATTGTATGGTAGTATAATATAACGAGTTAGTTTTCATAAAGATAAAGGAGCTTGATATTTTCTTTGTCTTATCTGCCGTAGAACTGAGGGATCAAAGCCGATGACCTCTCTTCGGTTGCCTTCTTATGCTTGTGCTGTTGTTGGAATTAACAATAGCTCTTTATAACCCAGCACAATTTTCATCCCTTTCCCATATGTTCTTATGGACACTCTTGGATTTTATAGACATCACAATGCACTCTTCCCCCTCATCAACATCATTATGAGTATCCTCTACCTCCGCTCCGACTAGGACGCCATATCCGTGTCCGAGTCTGAGTTCAACTCTTCTCTGTCAACGCAGCTTTCCAGAAGATTTACATTGGCCGGCATGCAAACCAGGCTCTGTAGCACCTCCCAGCCAATATACGCAGGACGCGCAAACCAGGCTCTGACCGAGGATCGCTTGCGTATGACCGGAGTACCCGGGGCGCACTTCCCCCTGCATTTCCGATTGTGCATCCTTCCACTATCTATGATGCAAATTTCTCAGGCTAACATCCAATTTTTGTTAGTGCATGCTGATGTTTCCTCAGCAGATCGCTGCCATCACATCGCAAGCACACGCTGTGCACTGTCTTTCCCGATCGCCACTAGCGGCCCTGTGTGTCCTTCCCGTCGTGCTCGTATCCCACGGTTACAAGTCCCCCACACAGTTAACTGGTATCATGACGCGTGCCAGTATTGTCCAATGTGAACGCACTATTGCGTTTGAGCAGACGGACAGCCCGGGTGGTGCCAGAGCACTGGATATAGCCTCTAAGGCATCCCCGGTCAGGCCACAACATGGTCTGGAACATCACGATATAGAGGCATTTCCCCTGTCTATGGTGGGTAGTTTGAAGAGAAATACATGGCGCCTACCTATCTTGCTGTGACACGTCAGAAGAGCGCATATAATACAAACCTCTATCATTGATGGGGCCCCTCTGGTAATCGTTCTGACAAAGTCAGCCGAACACACTGGAGTGTTCTCTGTCGTACTTGAATGCACGAGCATATCTATTCCCCTCCAGTTCAAAGCGCCGCACCCTTTGTATACGGTTCACATACCAGACTGAGATGTACTAACGGATACCACATCTTCGCATGCAAGCCTTTGACATTAGGCAGTAACAGACTGTCCTGCGTGATTAAGCGAGAAAGGAGGGTCGTGTGGGATACTTCATGGTACTTATGTAGGCCTTCAATGCGAGGGCGTTCAGAGATTAAATATTATATATATTCATTGAGGAGGTGGTAGCTATCAATCTCAATCCCCCTTCTTTCCTTGAGTAACATCTGGAAGCTATATTTCTTGCTGTTCACTCGAAATCCACGGGACGATATCGCTCCACGGCTCTTCCTTCTGAATCTCTATCATCCCCGTGACGGAGGCGCTGCCATCTGTTGGCCCATTCGGAATCAAGAGAAATGTCCATGACATCAATTTCTGAGAATATATTTGATTTGTAACATATATATGAGGGGATGTGAGGTGTTTCTGTGACAACTACATACTTCGGCGATTGCGATGGCTGGATTGGATATGGGAATGGTTAGAAAATTATCATATCGATGACTTGTGGCTTCTTCATAGGTCCATCCTGTTCGGGCTCATATACCTCTAGGACGGCTTAGTCACCTCGTCGGCAGACAATAATATTAAACTTGATATGCAATTGATATGAGCATAAATATGCCCATTAGTGTAGTTGTAGATGTTCCCAGTACTCCGTGATTTTCGAATATAGGATAAGCATATTCACTCTCTATCACCGTATGCACACTAGACACAGCAAGGGTCCACCGAAGGCGGCCATAGGGAGTTTGTATCTGGGTGGGGTTGCTTGGTTGCTTGATACTCAATACCAGTACCAGACAGGTTCTGAGTAAATCTGCACTGCGCACAGAGTGCTACTGCCAGATCATTTTGTATTACTGACTATATACCGAGAAGTAGTGATCAAGTAATAATAAAGTGCCATAAATTGTTCTCCTTTTTCTACTCTTTTCTATTCCGTCATTCTCTTAATTAATTGTTATGTGGTTGTGCTTGAATCCAAGTCTGACGGGCTTTGGCCCGCGTCACGTTGTATCGTTTCTTCCCGTGAGCAACCAAGCGTGATCTTCACGTCCAGTGACAACATTACTGTTACACTCTGTCTAAATGCAGTTCCGATTCTGCCTGTCTTATTTTAACAACTTAACCTAACCCAGTGCAGGCTGCCAGGTCAAGCGGCTCCCCGCAAACCCACACGCCTTACCTCTTCTCTTCTTATCTCTTCTTTTCTCCCTACTCCACTGCATAGTGCACAACCATGGACGCCTCTCCTTCCCGCAAGCCCTCCTCCAGTTCTTCCTCATGATCATCATCTCCGAGCTCGGTCGCAAGACCTTCCTCATCGCAGCCATCCTCGCCATGCGCCACCCGCACCGCACCGTCTTTCTCGGCGCATTTCTCTCGCTGCTCCTCATGTCCTTCCTCTCCGCCTTCCTCAGCCACCTCCTCCCCTCATCGATCATCCCGCGCCGCTGTACCCAGTGGTGCGCCGCCGCCCTGTTCTTGGTGTTTGGGGTTAATATGCTAGGCGAGGCGCGGGGCATGACAGAGGGCGGGAAGGGGAAGATGGAGGAGGAGATGAGGGAGGCGGAGGAGGAGACCGAGGATGATGAACGTGTGCACGAGGGCGGGCTGCTTAGGGCGGGCATCGCGCCCTCCTCGGCTACAGGCAACGCAATCCCATTACAGAGTATGGAGGAAGGCCGCAAAAGCGAGGACTTGGACCTGGACCCCGCATCAATGCATCATCACTGTCGTCATCGTCGAAAAAACCCAAACCATCATGGACAGAGGGCGCGCGAAACTTCTGCAGCCTGTTCCTCGGGCCTGTGTTCGTGCAGGCGTTTGTGCTCACCTTCCTCGGCGAGTGGGGCGACCGCTCCCAGATCGCCACCATCGCCCTTGGCGCAGCTCACGTACGTCTATCTGTCTTTCTTTCTTTCTTTTATTCCTTCTTTCTTGCTTTATTCCTTCTTTCTTGCCTTATCCCTTCCTCTTTCCCTTATTCCTTCTTTCTCGCCTTGTTCCTTCATTCTTCCCTCATTCCTTCTCCCTTATTCATTCCTTCCTTCTTCCTTCCTCCTTTCCCAATCGTACCGACACTAACGGCTACCTATCCCCACCACAGAACGTATACGTCGTAACCTTCGGCACCGTCCTCGGGCATTCGTGCTGCACCGCGCTCGCGGTCATCGGGGGCCGGTACGTGTCGACGAAGATATCGGTCAAGCATGGTGCGTTTTTCTCCCATTCCCTTTCCCCTTTCCCGGCTGCCACCTCCTTCTCTCCCCCCTGCGCTCCCTACCTTCCTCCCTTTTCCTTGCCTCTACCTCTTTGACTCACCCACCCCCTCCCTCTCCTCCCTCTCACTTTTTTAATTTTAATTTTTTAAAAACGACCTAATTCCAATATGAACACATAGTAACATACGGCGGCTCCGCGCTCTTCCTCCTCTTCGGCCTCATATACCTCTACGAGGGGTTCGTCACCTCCGCCTCCGAGTCGCTCAAGGTGGGGATGGGTATTCCCATCCCTGTGGATGTAGACGATGGTGGGGTTGGTGTGGGCGTGGGTGCGGGGGCGCGGTGATTTGTTCTTGTTAACGATGAGGAGAGGAGGGTACACCGTGATACATGATTATAATTACAGCGAGGAGAGGAGAGGAGAGGAGACATGACAAAATATATTTATTGTTAATGGCCGTTAGATGGCCGTTAGATGGCTTGTATGATATGCACTCTATCGCTATCACTATCGCTGCTAGTGCACACATACGCACTCAGTGCTCCACCGTTGAGTAACTTAACTCGATGACGTTGACTGGCTGGCTCACGATGGCGATACTACCATTATCATTATCACCCGGCGGACAGCTAACCCCTGGACCAGGGTGCAAAGGGGAAAAGCCTTGGCAGGGCGCGCGCGCTTATTCGGGTCTCCATATATGGTGTAGTGATGCTTTTTTTTTTTTTGGAATCAGTTTATTAACGTGTAAGAGGCGGTCGAAGCGCCAAGACACACGCGTGCAAGGATGCACTGCCCTACGCTAGAGTATCTACCAAGGCTCAGCTCTCCGAGTGTGGCGAAGATGTGTATCTGAGTGAACATGAGTATGTGAAGGGTAATGTAAGAGTATGGCTTTAAGCAAGCCGAGGGCGTCAGAGGCACCTGTACGTGGCGCGTGAATATAAAGAAATGAAGGTAAAAATACTATGGTGCAGATAAATGATATAAGAAGAACTATGGTACACAATGAAGAATATAAAGTAGAGTAAAGAAGAAAAGGAGGGGAGAAGTGGGGTTCGACATGGGGCTAAATATCTGGAGGGTTTATGGTTCATTACAGATCTTCGTCTGACTCATCATCTTCGTAGTCGGGTACAGGTTCATCGTCACATGTTGGGGGTTCAGGTTTGCGCAGGTCTTGACCAGTCCGAGAGAAAGCGCCTGATGCATTTAGGAAGTCGATCAGGGCTCTGTTCCCAGTAGTGGTGCATTTAAAAGCCTTTTGGAGGTGTCACTAAGATTCCCCAATCGTAGTTAGCATGCCGCAGTTTTGCATGCCCCCGCCCTCCCACGCCTACCGGGATAAATAAACCTGTGCCCCTGTACCAGGAGGCCCGCTCCAGACCGAGAATCGATCTAGATTCTAAACCAACGCACAGAAACTCATACACGTGTATGTAACTATGGCGGGAAATTTCAAAATCGGCGAGTCTGTACGAAGAGGTGCTTGTGATTATTTACCAGTTCGAACTTCGTCAGCTCTCGCTCTCGTGGTAGTTCGGATGACAGCCGCAGTGGGATAGCAGGCAAAAAGGGTAAGCCTCATTCTGCCTGAATGTTGAATGCATACATCGTTCGAGTTGAATCAATAGGTACTTTGTATTCGCGTATTCCCTGCACAGCCATGGTATTTATACTAGCGTACTAGCACCACTTCACTTCAGGGGATAAGTGGGATGAATCATTCCTAGCTCAAATGTGGTATGAACTCCGTTTCTAGTTACTGTTTTTGCGCATGCTCATGTTCATGCTCGCGCTCATGTCACTTGTTACTTATACCAGTATGCTAGTAGCCGAGCCGAGCCGCACTTGTAGTAGATACAGTATTCGTCAGTTATTAAAAGGTCCCTGGATGAAATAGAATAATATTAGACTCCAAGTATCCATATCCATATCCGTAGTTGTGCTCCTCGCTACACACCGACTCGGATTCGACCACCAGCCACCACAGCAACAGCGTCTGCGTTTGCATTTGCGTGTGCATTCGCATTTTCCCGATTCTGAATTGACCAGCCGCCGCCGCCACCGCCACTACGGCCACAGCAACTGCAATTGCTTCGAATTTTTGACGGATAATAACGTCATGAAGTTCTTTGGATATCATCAATGAAGCAGCAATCACAAAAGGAAGGACGAAGAACGGATAGGGGATAGTATTAAGATTGGATTAATCTATTTGGCAATCCCCCTTTCCCGTGATGCAACCCGGGTTGCTACATTTATAATTACCTTTTTGGGCTTCAGTGTCCGACTCGTGCTGCCGTGTTGCCGTGTTGCCGTTGAATCTGCCTTTTTATTAGTCAGCACATCATCCCTTCGTATAATCGCGATGATAATGAACCTCAACAATTGTAAAAGCTATCTCTTTGAATATTGAAAACATCAATTCAAGCACAGAGGGACCACTCCATACTTATTGCTGCTTCATTTGTTGTACTTGACTGAAGAGAGATGTTCAATACAAAGAAAGTACTGACTGGTATGCAGTACAACAAATCAAATGTAAAGATTGCGAGCCCAGAAGTTTGCATGTGCAAGGCAGCTACTATCCCTTACTCGTTCTTCTTTTTGATCCAATCTTCATTTTATGATTCCTGATTGGCCAATTGATGGGAGGCCTTTTCTCCTCATTTGGTTTTGCTCAAAGTGCTTTGTTTTTCCTCGTTTAAAATTCACATTCGTCGATAATAGAAATATATAAGTGTATATACAAAAAATTGTGGCAAGGGTATGAGAACGAAGAATGGGTAGGCTATAAATTTCTATGCGGCAGGCTGCGCTGCTTGAAAAGCTTATAGCAAATGTTATCGTATTTCAATCCCCTACTTTGCATGCCGGAACGGCAAAAATGTCATTTATGACGTAAGCAATGAAGCATTCAAGGGGTTTCTCGTATGTTTGTTAGCAACCCAGGGTTGCAGTGGGAAAGGGGGGTTGCCAAATAGATTAATCCATATAGATTTCCCCATAGGTTGCTTATATTCCGTTAACATCGGTTCTGTACATATCAGGAATCGAGACGATGCTGCCTGTTATGGAATCAGCCCAGTTACATAATAGGGACCGGAAGTAGATCGGCGGTCGATAGTGGTACAGTGAGCTAATTGCGTCAGGACTGCCCCTAGATGTTCTGCAGTTAAATAGCGATGTGTTAAAGTCTTGTCAGCTTCATATTCCAGTCTCTTTTCCCCTCTTTCGTAGAACTAAGACAAATCTCCCCTATTATACTCCCACCTGCAATATTCATTTCCAGTTCATGAGTCACACAGCTTCCCTAAGCAGTGATGGAGAACTCACGACAGCATTAGAATCGAGGTCAGCAGCGCATTCCTGATCAACTACACAGTACCTCTTGACTTGATATTTTTCCAGAGACGAAAATCACAATTTCGAATCGGAACGGACCTTTTGGGGTCGCCTTTCATTTTCTTTGTATGCTGCACTGGTGGTGGTGCATACTTTCGGCCTCCACCTTCTACTCTATAGATACATGGCTTATGCCGAGTCGCCGTTCGGAGAAATTTCCTTGATTGAGCTCAATGAAGTTAGACCCCATCCTCGTCAGGACGGTGAAGCCAACCTCGCGGCACATAACTTGGACAACCAATCTCGCAAGCAGTGGGACGTAACCATGATTTGGTTGGTCAAAGCATGGTCAATCACCTGCACTGGTTGCATTATTCTCCTTCCGTAAGAGGCGTAAATTCAAACCCTAAGACTAGGAGGCTAATTTATTATCTGACATAGATTTCCACTCAGTTTCTTTCAAATCCCAGGTATCAATGCAAACATATACGCACGCACAGCAGTTTTATCTATGCTGATATGCGCCGCTATTGGTCTCATGATCGCTGGCTTCTACATTCAGATGAAGAATAAATTCAAATCGGAGCGTTTTATTAAAGAATGGTTGAAGGTTAGTGAAGTATCTCGTCGCTTTCAAACGTCATCTTACTTTTGAACTACCATTAAGGCTTCCCGTGGTTGCAACAGTCGAGATGCAGTTGATTTCTGGACATGCTTATGCCTCCCAGCTTCTCTATTTGTCTGGTGCGTTTTTTCCCTTGACTGAGTATACTCGAGTACTATCGGATGCTTACAACGATACAATTTTAATAGGGCAATGTTCTTCTGTATTGCGACTTTACTCACCCTCGCAATGTGCGTAAATCCAACGAACGAAATGGAGTTCAATCAGAAACGAGTACAAGCATGGCACATATCGAGCGTCATATTTCTGGCTATTATGACTGTTGGCCAAGTTGCGCAGGTATATCGCTTTGGCAAGCGCATTCTGAAGGCATAAAAATCCTGATATCATTACGTGTATTTTAAGATTACGCTCTAGTTCCCGTTTCACTCTGTAATCATCTATTCTGTGTTCAAATTTTTTCCTGTTGATGTTTCATGTATAGCCTCGATGGTAGCCTATATATATTTCTGTTCGTTCGAAGTAGTTGGTCTGATGTACTTAACCTAATCAAAAATTGCCTGCTATTCTCTTATTAGAGATGTAGGTCGACAACGCATAAGATCAGGGAAGACTAGATTATAATGATAGAAAGTAGTGCTGTAAGTCCGAGCTTCCTACACACCTTCAAAGCACCAATAATGCAATCAATCTTTGAGTATATATTTTCGTCTGTAGAGGAAATAATTATCGTTAGTGTTGACATCTCGGACGAGCCATCTCAAAATAATCCACTGGTTGGGGTTCGAACCTTTATATGTATGACCAAGTAACGGATGCGGCTGGCGATTATACTGTGGTCGGCAAGCATGGGCTTATTGCGAGACCAGACTCCCCACTGTCCATATGTTCATATCAGATTAAATTGAAGCAGCTGGGAACTTGCAAGGATGCAGTCGTGGGTCGCGACCCACGAGGGAACCCACCAATCCTGAACCTGTGTCGATTATCACTACCACGCCACTCTGAAAGCACATGTGATCCTAGTATTACCGCATCCGACTCGTGCGTGCGTTCGTACGTATGCATGTATGTGCTAAATACACCTTTGCGAAAACAAGCAAACAACGTATTCTTTAGATGACCATGTTGAGCCGCGCCGGGCGCCGGGACTCCGTCAAATGCTTAGTGATTCCTCTTCACACAATCGATCCACCCGCATCCAATCCACAGTCATAACCTAGCCATAACTAGCTGTTCAGGAATGCCATACATTCGCAGTGTGCAATCAACCCGATTAGCGCTGGGCGCTGGGCTCCGCCGCTGAAATCCCCGAATGAAACAATTGATGAATTTACTCCGACTTCCGCATAAAAACAACCTTCTTCGAAGCATGTTGTAACTATTGTCAACAAAAATCAACGACATTTCTCGTCAGGTGCTTCTGCGTGCGTTCTTTTTTCGTTGTTCTGGCTGCGCTAAATTTAAATATCTCCTTTAGTCACAGTTGAGAGAGGGTTTTTTTGATTATGGGTTTGTAAAATGACAGCAGTTATGTATTAGGATTACTTCAGAGGTTTTCGCTCGCTGAATCCAGATTGGTACACCTACGGCTTTAAGATGGTGGTCCTGACAATCCGAAGAAGTATCATGATAGATCTGTTCTTGAACCACGTGCAGTCCTCATACAACTCCATGCCTTGTGAGAGAATCAATATCATTTCAGACACAAAGACTGTGCAGTTAACAACAGAGTATTTATAAGAACACTCCCGCCTGGTCGCCTCTCGTCCACCAAATGGTTTGTGGCCTGCCTTATACCCACAGATTATTGACAAGTGGCACACGGCAGATGTGGGCTATCAGTTGAATCATTTTTCCTGTGAGATATTTGAGACGGGTATTCTATCCGTGTCGGTGTCCGATGGTCGTGAACATAGAAGTCCTTTTATGGAGCAGGACAACACAAAAACTAGTTGTTGACACACGTGCACACGTACAATTGACGGCTGACCATCCATTCATTCAAAATCCGTAGATTGAACGTCGATACACATATTCTATAATAATATAATATACTATAACAAGCTGTATTGACGCTCCTAATACTGGAGACTCGATATAAAGATAAAGGAGCTTGTGATTTTCATTATCCTATTCCCCATAGAGTATAACTGAATGATCAAAGCCGGTGACCTCTCTTCTGCCATTGTCTTCCTTATCCTTATGTGTTGTTGGAATTAATTATACCGCTATATAGCGCTTTCCCCTGTTATCATGCTCTCTTTGTAGGAGGATTGTGTGTGCACAATAATCGAATGCACACACAGCGAGGATCAGCGATCGACTTTCCGTCCTTGTCCTTTCTTTTCTTTTTTCTTTTTTCCTTCTTTCTTTCTTACTTTCACCCGAATGACGGTCCTTATTTTCGTTGTAATCGGAGGAATGCCAAACAAGGGTATATAAGTCAGTATCCCCACCCTATCCTTTCCTACAGTTCCAGTTCTCTTCGTGTTTTTCAATATCACATTGGATCAAGGTAAGTCACCAGAATGATTATCATCCCTCTCCTATATTATATTACTGACACCCCTCAATTCCCTGGAGATCATAATATATCCTCTTCCTCTTCATCATGTGTGTTTCCATCCTCCATTTATACTTACAGGCCATATCCGAGTCTGAGTCTGAGCTCATCACTCTCAACCCAACTTTCCAGAAGATTTACATGAGACAGGCATGCAAATCATTCTCTGTAGCTCCTCCCGGCCAATATATGCAGAGCGTGCAAACCAGGCTCTGACCGAGGATCGCGTCCACATGACCGGAGTTACCCTCACGCTCTTCCACCTGCGTTTCCGATTGTGCGTCTTTCCACTTCCACTATCTTATCTATGGTGAGAATTTCTCAGACAAACGTCCAGTTTTCATCGGTGCGTGCTGGCGCATCCGCAGGGTCTTGGTGCCATCACATGTCGGGTACACGCCGCGCACTGTCTTTCCCTATCGCCACTAGTGGCCATATGTGTCCTTCCCGTCGTGCTCGTATTCCACACTTACGAGTCCTCCAGATAGTAGTGTGCAACTTGAATGCACCATTGCGCTCGAGCAGACGGACAGCCAGGATGGTGCCAAAGCCATGAATCGAGCCCCTGGTCCTGGTGCATCCGCGGTCAGGGGCACAGCATGATCTGGAGCACCGCGGTATGGAGAGATCTTCCTATGTCTACGGCAGGTAGCTTGAAGAGAAATACATGGCGTCTACCTATCTCCCTGTAACACGCCACCAGAACGCATACACAAATCACAAACCTCAGGAGTCGGCTGAACACATTGGTGCGTTCTATGTCGTACTGGAATGCACGAGCGTACTATGTATTCCCCTCCAGCTCCAAGTGCTGAACCCTTTGTATACGGTTCGTACACACCGGCCCACTGAGATGTGCTAATGGATACCACATCTTCCCGTGCACGCCGTTGACATGATAACAGACTGTCCTCCGTGATGATGTGAGAAATGAGAGGTCGTGTGGGATACTTCATGTTACCTACGCAGGCCTTCAATACGAGGGCGTTAAGAGACTATACTTTATATATATTCATTGAGAAAGTGGTAGCTATTGATCTCAAACCCCCTTCTTTGTTTGATTAACACTTGGAAGTTAGTTATGTTTCTTGCTGTTCATTTAAATTCCACAGGACGATATCGTTCCACAGCTCTTCCTTCGGAGTCACCGTCATTCCCGTGACAGAGGCGCCGCAATGTGCTGGCCCATTTAGAGCTAGGGGAAATATTGGTAACATCAATTTCTGAGAATATATTTTATTTGTAACATATGTACGAGGGGATGTGAGGTATTTTTGTAGCAAATATGTACTTTGGCGATTGCAATGGCTGGATTGAATGCGGGAATGGTCAAAAATTCATCATATCGATGACTTGTGGCCTCTTCATCGGTCCATCCTGTTAGGGCTCATATACCTCTACAACGGTTTCATGTGGCGCCTCCTCAGCGGACGATATTAATCTTGATTTGAGTACAAATACGCCTATTAGTGTAGATGTAGATGTTCCAGGTACCCCGTGATTGTTAAATATAGAATATACATATTCAAATATTCACTCTCTATCACCGTATGCACACTAGACAGATCAAGCGTCTACTGAAGGTGGCCATAGGGGGTTTGTAACTGGGTGGGGTTGCTTGGTTGCTTGATACGCAATTCCACTACCAGACAAGTTTTAAGTGATTGTGCACTGCGAACTGAGTGCTACTGCCAGATTATTTTGTATTACTGACTATATACCGAGAAGTCGTTATCTAGTAATAATGTGCCATAAATTGTTCTACTTCTTTTTCTACTCTTTTCTATTCCGTCATTCTCTTAATTAATTGTTGTGTGGTTGTGCTTGAATCCAAGTCTGACGGGCTTTTGGCCCGTGTCACGTTGTATCGCGTGAGCAACCAAGCGTGATCTCCGTCTAAATGCAACTCTGATTCTGCCTGTCTTATTTTAACAACTCAACCTAACCCAGTGCAGGCTGCCATGTCAAGCGGCTCCCCGCCAACCCACACGCCTTACCTCTTATCTTCTTATCTGTTCTCTTCCCCTACTCCACTGCAGTGCATGGCCATGGACGCCTCTCCTCCCCGCAAGCCCTCCTCCAATCCTTCCTCATGATTATCATCTCCGAGCTCGGCAACAAAACCTTCCTCATCGCAGCCATCCTCGCCATGCGTCTTCCTCGGCGCATTCCTCTTGCTGTTTCTCATGTCCTTCCTCTCCGCCTCCCTCGGCCGCCTCCTCCCCACCCTCATCTCGTGCCGCTAGACCCAGTGGTGTGCCGCCACCCTGTTTCTCTTTTTTTGGCATCTGGATGCTGGGCGAGGCGAGGGGCATGGCGGAAGGCGGGAAGGGGAAGATGGAGGAGGAAATTCGGGAGGCGGAGGAGGAGATTGAGGATGACGAGCGGGTGCATGAGGGCGAGCTGCTCAGGGCGAGCGTCGCCTCGTCCTCGGCTACAAGCAACAAAATCCCCATACACAGTATGGAGGAGGGCCGCAAAATTAACAACAGCGATATTGACCTCAACTCTACTGCGTCATCGTCGAAAAAACCAAAACCCAAACTGTCATGGACAGACGGCGCGTGCAACTTCAGCAGCCTGTTTCTCTGGCCCGTGTTCGTGCAGGCGTTTGTGCTCACCTTTATAGGCGAGTGGGGGGAATCGCTCCCAGATTTCCACTATCGCCCTCGGCGCCGCCAACGTACGTCTATCTTTCTTTTTTTCTTGCCTTATTCCTTCTTTCTTCCCCAATCTCTTCTTTCTTGCCTTATTCCTTATTCCTTCCTTCCTTCCTCTCCGAATCGTACCAACACCAACACCCCCTCCCCCTCCCTCTCTTCAAAAAATTGAAAACACTCTGCTAATTCCAATATGAATAAACAGTAACATACGGCGGCTCCGCGCTCTTCCTCCTCTTTGGCCTCATATACCTCTACGAGGGGTTCGTCATTTCCGCCTCCGAGTCGCTCAACGTGGGGATGGGTATTCCTATTCTGGTGGATGTTGATGATGTTGGCGTTGGTGTTGGTGTTGGGGCGCGGTGATTTGTTTAAGGAGAGTGTACTGTGATTTGTGATTATGACTACAGCGAGGAGAGGAGAGGAGAGGAAACACGACAAAATATATTGGCCGTTAGATGGCCGTAGATGGCCTGCATATATGCATTCTATCGCTATCACTATCACTACCAATGCGTACATACGCATTCTGAGACTCCAGACGAGAGGGGGGGAGAGGGAGACCACGCACGCAGCTCTCAGCTCTCCACCAGCGATGGTAGTTCAAGTTGCGTAACTTAACACGCCGATGTCGACTGACTTGCCGATGTTGACTAGACCCACTAATGTTGTCCGACTCGCCGAGGGTGATTGGCTCGCAATGTACCGTTATCACCCCGGGATGCCCACTCGAGAATCGATCTTCATTCTAGACCGACGCACACACATGCAACGAGGAACGAATAATGAGCCGCCGCAGTATAGTGTAGATAATAAGTAGAATAAGACAGAAGACAGCCCCATTCGGTGTGAATGTGCATACACCGTTGAATCAACCCAACGTACTTTTAATTAGTTGCACAGCCTGTGGAATATATATCAGCATACTAGCATTACTTTACTTCAGGGCATCAGCGAGAATGAATCGTTCTTAACTACCACGTATTATGAGCCTTGTTTATGCCCATGCTCACGCTCTTGTTACTTGTTACTTATTGCATCAGCATACTAGCATTACTTCACTTGAGGGGATCAGCTGGTCCGAATCGTTCTTAGCTCCCACGTATGATAAACTCCGGTTCTTGTTCTTATTCATGCCCATGCTCGCACTCTTGTTGCTTATTACTTGTTACAGTTCCGGTATGCTGGCAATAGCCGAGCCGCGCCACACTTGTAGAGGAGTTAGTACTGCGAAAGTTAATTAAACGATATCAGACTCAGGTATTCTTCGTATTCGTATTCCTTGCGCGTGAATCGTGCCGGACCCACCAGGGAACCGCCGATCCCAATTCGATCACCACCACCACCACCACAACCACAGCAACAACAGTAGCAATAGCATTTGCGTGTGCGTTTACATTTGCCCGATCCTGAATTGACCAATCACCACCACAGCCACAGCCACCACAGCAACTGCAAGTGTGGAGAATTTTTGACAGAAGATAATGTCACAAAGGACTTGTGCCACCAGCTAATCAGCGATCACAAAACGAAAGGCGAAAAACAAATAGAAGATAGTATGGATATTCTTCGTCCCTTATTCCGTGAGCATCGGTCGCGTACTGTCAAATATAGATAGCACCATCTATTCTACAACCAACCCTCACAACCTTACAACAATTTTGATGACATTTCCGACTTCCCGCCCATCCGATAATGGAAGACCTTACCTTAGAACGATTCTAAAGATCTTTCAGACTTCCAGCCTATCAGAGAAGGAAAGTGCCAAGCAGGCATTGGACAAGCTTCTCCATAAAATCCAACAAAGGTATTGAGCGCTAAGCCCGTACCTGTAAATACCAATGATATCAATGCTGAATTGTGATTCTCGTCTACATTATTTATGCAACTGAGGAGTATTTAATCCTATATTAGCCTGATGACTCATCAATGTAGTCTTGGACAGTTGAGCGAATTTAGTCTTGGACAGTTGAGCAATGCCAACATGGAAATATCTAAGATAAAGCCAAAGAGACAATTATCCTTGTGTCACCATAATGACCGTCCTTGTCAAAAACACTTATTGCGGTCGGAAAGCCGACTGACTAATATGTGTTGATGTGCACATATCTACCAATATCTGCCAATTTCCATGCTTCAATGCAGTACTAAAAATAACTTGATAGCAGGTCCTGAACAGAGAGGTGCCTCGTGTTATTTGCGACTGCTGTAGACCCTGCGCGAGTAACAATGCAGTGTTCTATTTGTATTGACGTGCTCGCATCTGCCTATATCTACAGACAGGCTCCGAAGGTTCAAACCAGTCCCAAAATGACTTGATATATCGAGGTGCTGAACAGAGAGGTGCATCGTGTTATTTGCGACTGATGTAGACCCTGCGCAAGTAACAATGTAGTGTTCTATTTGTATTGACGTGCCCCCATCTGCCTATATCTACAGACAGGCTCCGAAGGTTCAAACCAGTCCCAAAATAACTTGATATATCGAGATGCTGAACAGAGAGGTGCGTCGTGTTATTTGCGACTGATGTAGACCCTGCACGAGTAACAATGTAGTGTTCTATTCGTATTGACGTACCCGCATCTGCCTATATCTACAGACAGGCTCCGAAGGTTCAAGCCAGTCCCAAAATAACTTGATATATCGAGATGCTGAACAGAGAGGTGTGTCGTGTTATTAGCGACTTACATAAATCCTACCCGAGTAGCGTTGCAGTTTTATATCTGGGTTGGGACTGTCCTCAGATGTTCTGCAGTTAAATACCAATCTGTTCTGTGCTGTTGACATCTTGACAGCTTCATATCCCAGTCTCTTTTGCCCTCTTTCGCAGAACAAAGACAAGCCCCCTCTCATTACACTCTCACCTGCGATACTAAATCCCAGTTCATGAATCCTACGACTTCCCTACGTAGTGATGGAGAACCCAGGGCGGCATTAGAATCAAGGTCAGCAGTGAATTCCTGATCAGGTATATAGTACCTCTTTAATTGATATTTTGCCAGAGAGGGAAATCCAAAATTCGAGTCGGAACGGTCCTTTTGGGGTCGCCTTTCATTTTCATTGTATGCTGCACTTGCAGTGGTGCATAATTTTGGCCTCCACCTTCTACTCCATAGATACATGGCTTATGCCGAGGCTCCATTCGGAGAAATTACCTCGATTGAGCTCGATGAAATTAGTCCCCGTCTTTGTCAAGACGGTGAAGCCAACTTCGCTGCAAATAACCCGGAGAACCGATTTCGAGAGCAGTGGGATGAGATCATGATTTGGTTGGTCAAGGCATGGTCAATCACCTGCACTGGTTGCATTATTCTCCTTCCGTAAGAGCTGTAAATTCAAACCCTAACACTAGAAAATTAATTTATTATCTGACATAGATTTCCACTCAGTTTCTTTCAAATCCCAGGTATCAATGCAAACATATATGCCCGCACATCAGTTCTATCTATGCTGATATGCTCCGCCAATGGTCTCATAATTGCTGGCTTCTACCTTCAAATGAACGGTAAATTCAAATCAGAGCGTTTTATTAAAGAATGGTTGAAGGTCAGTGAAGCATATCATCACTTTCAAACGTCATCTTACTTTTGAACTACCATTAAGGCTTCCCGCGGTCTCAACAATCGAGATGCAATTGAATTCTGGACATGTCTATGCCTCCCAGTTTCTCTATTTGTCTGGTGGGTTTTGTCCCTTGACTGAGTGCACTCAAGTACTATCGGATGCTTACAACGATATGATATTGATAGGGCGATGTTCTTCTGTATTGTGACTTTACTCGCCATCGCAATGTGCGTAAATCCCACGAACGAAATGGAGTTCAATCAGAAGCGAGTACAAGCATGGCACATATCGAGTGTCATATTTCTGGCTATTATGACTGTTAGCCAAGTTACTCAGGTATACCGCTTTGGAAAGCGCATTTTGGAGGCATAAATATCCCGATATTATTTCGTATATTTTGAGATTACACTCAATTTCCCTTTTCTTTCTGTAATCAGCTATTCGGTGTTCAATTTTTTCTCGTTGATGTCTCATGACAAGTCCTGATGGTAGCCTATTTATATTTATGTTCGCTCAAAGTAGTTGGTCTGATGTACTTAAACTAAACAAATATTGCCTGCTATTCTCTTGTTAAAGAGGTATGTTGACAACGCGAAAGATCAGGACAAAGAGATTAATAATTGTAGAAAGGAGTGCTGTAAGTCCGAGCTTCCGACACATCTCCAACGCACCAATAGTGCAATCAATCTTTGAGTATATATTTTCACTGTAGAGGAAATCATTTTCGTCCATGTTGTCATTTCGGACAAGCCATCTCAAAATAATCCGCTGGTTGGGGTTCGAACCTTTATATGTATAACCAAGTAACGGATGCGACTGGCGATTGTACTGTGGTCGGTAAGCATTGGCCTATTACGAGACCAGACTCCCCACTGCCCATATGTCCATATAAGATTAACTTGATGCAGCTGGGAACTTGCAAGGATGCAGTCGTGGGTCGTGACCCACCAGGGAACCCACCAATCCTGAACCTGTGTCGATTATCACCACCACGCTACTCTGAAAGCACATGTGATCCGAGTATCATCGCATCGAACTTGTGCGTACGTGCGTGCTTATTATGTATGTATGTAGTATCTTCAATGCCCCTTTGCGAGAACAAGCAAACAATGTATTCTTTACATTACCATGTTGAGCAGCGTAGGGGGGCCACAATTCCGTCAAATGTTTTGTGATTCCTCTTTACACAACACAGCAAAACACAAAAACTGGTTGTTGAAGCACCTGCACACGCACAATTTAGGGCTGACCAACCATCCATTCAAAATCCGTAGATTAAACGTCGATACTCATAGTATATAGTAGTATACTGTACTATTACGAACTGTCTTGATGCTCCTAATACTCGAGACTCGAGACTCGATATAAAGATAAAAGAGCTTGTGATTTCCCCGTCCTATTCCCCGTATAACTGAGGGATCAAAGCCGGTGACCTCTCTTTTGCCTTTTCTTTCCTTATTGCCTATGTTTTAACGTAGATGTAGACGATCCCAGTACTCTGTGATTTTTAAATATAGAATAAGCATATTCACTCTCTATCACCGTGTGCACACTAGACAGATCAAGTGTCCACTGAAGGCGGCCATAGGGAGTTTGTAACTAGGTGGGGTTGCTTGGTTGCTTGATGCTCAATACCAGTACCAGACAAGTTCTGAGTGAATCTGCACTGCGCACTGAGTGCTACTGCCAGACCATTTTGTATTACTGACTATATACCGAGAAGTCGTTATCTTATAATAATGTGTCATAAATCGTTCTCTATTTTCTGCTCTTTTTCTATTCCGTCATTCTCTTAATTAATTGTTGTGTGGTTGTGCTTGGATCCAAGTCTGACGGGCTTTTGGCCCACTTAAGGTTCCCACCCCCGCTGTCACATTTGTTGACAGGAAACGGTCACTATACCCGGTTAAATTTGAATGCTTTTCCG
>JANCIO010000176.1:0-67197 GCA_027604855.1 Psilocybe subaeruginosa
CAACTTTTGTGATGATATTGGCCGTGTGACGTGACGTCACGTGTCGACGGCGTTATCAGGGATTGTTCAACCCCATTTCTAGTGACCCAGGATTTCTTCCGGGTACTGAGATGTCTGGTTGAACTCGGAAGGTGTGTGAAAGGCAGTATCGAAATTTCTCTCGTACTCTACAAATACACAGAACTAATCCACTGCTCAATAAATGGAAAACGAAATCGTTACAATTTCTCTGTAGCAGGGCAAAGTTGGCCGACTAAGCGGCCTGTGTCGTTCTGCGCGGCACTGGGTGTATTCTGTGATAAAAATAAGCTTCCTTTCTGAACCGCATGACACCCGAATGTCGTATGACTCGTATCCATCTGCTGATACTTTCTATTCGTGACTTGATATCGACGTCGAAAACAGCGCTAAATCCTCTTCCTGACGGTTTCAATGTAAAATCTCCATGGGTTCAGCAGGTTTCGAATTTCGAATTGAAATTACGACGAGGAAGTCGGAGTCCGGACGCCCGACTAGTAGAAGCGCGCAAGCTGAGGATGTATTGTCGCGACGAAATAGTTGATTGAGATTGTCATTTTTCCGAGTTAATCGCAGGCTTCTAGCTTGATACGGAGGTTGTTAGCCGATTGAATAGCTATCGACTTCAAGTAACTATTTTGGGAAAATGTATCAGCATCAAACTCAACAAATTACAAGCTTCGACACTCACCCGTACCCTTGTATTACTGCTGCATCCTGGGTACATGGGTGACTATGCGGAAAGGACCTTCGACTCGGTCGGGGTTGAAGTAGGGGACGGCGCAGTCTGGACCTTCTTATTCAGTCGTCTATAATGCATATAGCAAATCGCAGTGATGGAAATGGCAAGGAACGACTCCAACACGGAAGTTATGCTCGAGGCAAGCGAGTTGCCGTAGACCACTATGCCTGGGTGCCAAACATAGGGGTAACAAGTATAACCCGTTGGTAATGTATCGTCCTTTATGCAATTCGAGTACATTTGAGATCTCGTGTTCATGTAGAGGTTTTTCGCGCACACTGCAGTGGATCCAACCCATAACGCGAAAGATATGAAAGAGTATGCGACGGAGCGAGGGGACGATGGCGCAAATGGGAGGATGGACTCGGTTTGATGACGCTCGAGCCATTTCAGAAGGAGGACGGCGCTATGGTGTGGTAGGGTGGAGATATACGCCAGGATTGTGACTATGAGGCCTTGAGGGACGCTACTCCAGCGATTATCGACATTGTCGATGATGGCAAATATAAAAGCAGTCGTTGATATAACAAGGGAGGCATAAACCAGAGTCGGGAGGTATTGAGGGATTTTTTGGCCGGTGACGAGTGTGTTTGTCGACTCTGCGTCGGATATGTCGATATCAGGAGTTTCGACAATCATGGCGAAGAGGGGACTGTTTAAACCAGGTGTCGTGGCCGCAGCTGCGCAGTCCCAACTTTTAGTAAGTAAGCTTTTTAAGCAGTAACCGCTTCGCATAAGCTACCACGATTCTTGCAAAACATACCGACGCTAAGCGAGCTGAATGTGGCAGCTCACATCAGTTCCTGAGGACCCCAGAATATCTTTTTGAGCTGCGCATTGATGTTGAACGCGTTCTGAAAGTTGAACGCTGAACCCAGGTCCAGATTTTGTAAAATTCGTCGCTGCCGCTGCTCAATAGCTTCTTCGAATAACCTCTGTGGCAGCCTCTGAAAGTCTTCAGAAAGAATTTATTTTTAGAAAATCTTCTTGAAAGCCCCAGGGTACTTTATCGCGCTGAGGCCACGATTCTGGTTATTCGAGGCTCAATTCCACCAAATATGACTGGCTCTCGCGTCTCGCCGTTGCGGGCCAACACTTAGTAAACCTGAAGTAAAAACGAAGAGGATTGCGAGAACTACGCCGACGCTGGGATGAGGAATTACCATATTCTCTAGATAACTGGCAGTCACCGCTATCCCAATTGACGTCAGGAGCTCGCACCGAAATCCAGTATGGGAAGAAGTACTTATGCGTTTATCAAGACCAAATCCGCATGCTGTATTCTATACCAATGTGTGTTGTATTACTACTGGGCTTCTTCGACGGTAGCGCCCACCTCCCTTTTATTTTTAAAACCCCACGTGCATATCTGGCTCGAGAGACTTCTGTAGGTTCATCTGACTGCATGAAGGGCACTCATGTTGCCATAGTTGAACATCGACCCTAGTTGAGAAGGACAAACTTACAGCAACTTCTGTATTCCTCGCCGGCGGCTAAGTATTCTATTTATACGCGCTATACTGGAAATTGACTTGCAGAAATAGATTAGAGATTCGGGAACATTATGCTGCTGCACAACCCTTCACATAAAAATCCTACATAGGGGTATAAACCGTCCCACCGCTCTAATTACGAATAATCTGCCAACAGAGCCTGCCCCTTCGTAGCTTCCCTTCGCGCATTTCTCCAATGATACCCGGCAAGCGCCACGCCAGCGGCAACGCACACGCCCACCGCGCACTTCGCGCCCACGAGCATCGCCTCCATCGTATCATCCCCCCCGAGCTCCTTATCGCCCTCGATAATAGCCGTGGCCAAACCGTCCGAGAATAATGTGTAGAAGCTGATGATCAGCACAGGCGTGAAGACGAAAACCCACTCCCGGCGCGTATAGTGCCAGATTGTGTGCGCTTCTTTGAGCTCGCCAGTGAAGAAGCTCGGGAGCACGGAGTGTAAAAATTTGAGGATGGGGAGGGACCAGGAGAACGCGCTTAGCGCCCCGATGTATAGTGCGTAGGAGGGTATGTGCAGGTTTATGTCGAGGATCCGCTCGAATAGCTGAAAAGCGATCCTGTTTCGATACATGGAGATTAATAAGAATCACAGATAGTAAAAATTCAAGCGGCTGACATGGGGAGTAAGCCAAACTCTGCGGTTATCAGAACCAATACACATATATAATAGCTGTATGTAAAATTCATCGTCAATTTCTTTTTAACATACTCACACAAGCCAAGCTTGCAGTCAGAAGTCGGAACTAATCACTCACCCAAATAGCACGACAGTCAGAAGGAAGAAAAGCCAAAAGCCAGCTCGTTCAATCGCAGTCTCCAAGGTTGATGATGGAGGAGTCGAGGCTGCTAGTTGATGTCCAGCACTGGGTAGTCCTGGTCCCATTCGTAGTTGTCCATCATGTGGATTGTGGTAGCCATGCTTGATTCCAGGGTTACTTCGAGCCCCGGACTGTGGTACATTACTAGTAGCAGGATGAGTCAAGGGCTGCAAGTAAATAGGAGGTTGGACGCTCATAACAAAGCAGATGTGGTTATAACAACAATGGGGGAGTCGGGAGCCTGAGTATTAGGAGCCGTACAACGATTCTCTGAGTTCTTATATAGACAAAGAGCTGCAGCGTACACACAAGTGGAGTTGTCCTAATACCATATAACACACAGCTCGAGAAGCCTGTTCTTCATCTAGAACAATTGCGTTGGACAGCTGCCAGTCCCGGTGCTAGGTTGTGAGCACTCAGCCTCAAGGCCCTCGAGGCCTACTCCAGGAAGGGTTGCAATTGTTCGAGTCAAAGCCGTGGAAAATAAAAGGTTACCCGGAACACCCACAGCTCTTATGGACCATTAGGAAGGAAAATGGCTGTGCTTCACCGGTCTCTAACGATGAACATGTTACTTGCACATGGGATTGGGATGAGCTTCTCGAGGCTGTGTCTTTGAGTCTGAATCGGGGAAAAGGGAAGAATGACAAGGTCTTTCGATCAATTCCAACAATAGGTTGGCAGAAAAGAAAGCAAGGAAGGGACTAAAAATAGCCCAAGTATGTATGCATGCAGACTCTGCAGACTGCCAATTAGAATCAGTGTCGCATGGTACAGCCACCGACAGCGCCTCCACTATTACAAGCTAAAAAAAACAACATCATGAAGAACATGGCTAATCTCACCATACAGGTGGGCAATTCGCCAGACAACGAGAGAATGAGTGCTCAAAGCAGCCAAATTTCCACGATAATATATTGGATTTGACGTGAACGAGAATGCTCTAGCAAGGGTACGGGTACGATCGATGTATCTATACTGTATGTGCAATCGTATCCGTATCCGCTTACAGAGCACTGGCACCTAAAAAAGAAGAAAGA
The DNA here is from genome assembly GCA_027604855.1 of Psilocybe subaeruginosa. NCBI lineage: Eukaryota > Fungi > Basidiomycota > Agaricomycetes > Agaricales > Agrocybaceae > Psilocybe > Psilocybe subaeruginosa. The sequence goes on from JANCIO010000176.1 coordinate 4,133, forward strand.
AAGTCGCGTTAGAATGTGCATATAAAATGTAAATAAATACACGAGGGATGAGGGGCAAGGGATGGGGATGGAGGATGGGATGAAGGATGGGAGAACGAGGAAAGGGATTGGAGAAGGGGAGATGGAGAGACAACGCACCAGTGATGATATCCACCAGCTCGTTGGTGATAGCGGCTTGGCGACCACGATTGTACTGCATCTGGAGGGAGCCAATCATCTCGCCGGCGTTCTTCGAGGCGTTCTCCATGGCGGTACGACTGTATGAGAGAGGAGAAAGAGGGAGACGGTAAAGAAAGTAGAGACAATGAAGAACAGTGAGATTTTTTAATGAGAAATTGGTTAGAGGAATGGGCGTACCGAGCGCTCTGCTCGCAAGCGTGTCCCTCGACGAGAGCGGCGTAGATGGCGTTGGCGAGGGAGAACTCGGCGAGGTCTTTGGTGGCGTCGTCTTCGTTCTCGTAGACCTTGAAGGCATCTATGAAAATAAAACACCGTTAACATTGAGGGACCGGAGTTTCGTCAGCGGAGGAAGGAAACACGCACTGCTCTCTTTCAAAGCCTCCTCTCCCTTCACCTCCGTGATCGCAGACTCATACGAGATCTGGGTCAGGAACTTGTTGTACACAAGGACAACACTGTCGTACTTGATACCGCTCTGGATGACGAGGTCAGCGACAGCGGCGGCGTCTGCGAACGTGGGGATATCGCGACCAATTTGGTTGAAAGTTAGTTGGAAGTTGGCGCCGACGGTGCGCAGGAGCTGGCTCTTCGACTTGTCGCCAATGACGATGATGGGCGAGGTGGAGTCGACGGCGGCGTCGTTCGCAGGGAGCCCCGCGAAGGGCGAGTCCTCGGCGCCGGCTAGGGCCTTGCGGGTGGCCTTAGAAACGGAGGAGTGGATGCCACCGCAGAGACCCTTGTCGGAGGAGATGACGACGAAGAGCTTGTTAGGTGTGGGCTTGTCGGACGGAACGTGTGCGAAGACCTCTAATGACGTTTGGTACAATATGGGTTCGGGTTCGTGGCGGGTGAGTGAGATAAAATGAACACGGACCCTTGTTCGCCTCGCCGTACTTCTTACCAGCCTCCATGGCCCTCTGAGCCTTTGCGAGCTTGGTTGAAGCAATCATTTTCATCGACTATGCGCGACAATGAGCGACGAGAAAGCGAGAGAGCGCGACACGACGGACCTTTGTGATTTTCTCAATGTTCCTGACAGACTTGAGGCGCAGCTCGATCTCGCGGAGGGTGGCCATGTTCCTGGCGGCGCCAAAGGCCGGTGGCTGGGCGACGGCGGCGACGCGGGCAAGTGAACGACGAGCAAGCATCGTGGACATCGTTCGTTTTGGAGAGTTTTAACAGATTTGCAGGCAGCGTTGGCAGTGTGTCGGGCACTCTCGGCTTTGCATTTGTTTATTCCCACGCCGTCGGAGTTTGGATTAGCTGGGCTGATTGATTGCGAGTCAATTCAATTCAATTCAGTCTCTCCACTGACTTTTGTTAAAATGGCCACAGAGGAACCGCTCTTCGACCCTTCCCTCAAGAAAAGAAAGAAAAAGGCCGTCGTATTCATTGAGGACCCCCTCGGCGCAGATGCGGATCCCACAAAGCCCGCTCCAGAGACCATAGACAGCACCACGATCAATGGCGAGGCCGTCGATCTAGGGCCGACAACCGCCCACGAGCTTATGGCAGAGGCAAAGTCGGACAAGAAAGACAAGGAGGAGGAAGATTACAAGGCGATGTTCGGCGATATGAAGAAGAAGAAAAAGAAGAAGGAGATCCCGATGGATTTCGTGCGTCTATCTCGCCATTGTATCTCTGCTTACTATTGATAATCTCATCTCATCTCATCTCACAACTGGAACAGGGAGACGACTCTGGGACATCGACCCCTGCTGTAGCCGCTGGTGATGCCGCACCCGCCGTAGAGGGTGCCACGATCACCGCCGACGACCTCGACTTCTCCGATATGAAGAAGAAAAAGAAGTCGAGCAAGAAAAAGGCCAACTTCGACCTCGATGCCTTCGAGAAAGAGATCAACGACTCCAAATCAACCAAGCCCGCGAAAGCCGACGGTGCAGAGGATGACGACGAAGACGGGCCGGAGCCAGACGGCTCGCATCTGGACAACATCGATGAAGAGGAGCTTGGTGATGATCCTTTTGCCCGTCCGGGAGATGCGCCTGTGGGACTCGACGCTGGGACCGAACCCTGGCTGACGAGTGACCGTGATTACACATATCAAGAAGTGAGCACCCCCATGCACGAATATCTGGGGTACAGATCTGACACATTTATTCATTCAAGCTTCTTACACGATTCTACGCTTCACTGCACGCTGCCAACCCATCTCTCCTCTCCAACGCCTCCAAGAAACGTTACACAATCGCCCCTCCACAGCTTTTCCGAGAAGGAAACAAGAAATCCATCTTCGCCAACGTCACCGACATCTGCAAAAAGATGCATCGTCAGGTAACGTCACATATTATCCTGTGATCTTGCATCGAGTTTCGCAAGGTTAATTTTATTTTTCATTTTTCCTTTGCTTACAATAGCCCGAACACGTTATCCAATATCTGTTTGCCGAAATGGGTACGACAGGTAGCGTTGACGGTGCCGGACGACTGGTCATCAAGGGACGTTTCCAGCAGAAACAGATCGAGAACGTTCTCCGTCGTTACATGGGTGCGTCCATCCCCTTTATCCTTAATTTCGCATATCATCATCTCTTATTCACATCATCTCCTCCTCCCCCTTCTATATCTCTGTTCTCCTTCTATATCTCGTTCCTTTGCCACATCCCTCATTTCCTATCCCCACACCAACCCATCCAACAGTCGAATACGTGACCTGCAAAACGTGCAAATCGCCCGACACGCTCCTCACGAAGGAAAACCGTATCTTCTTCATGGCGTGCGAGTCATGCGGGAGTAGGCGCTCCGTCAACGCGATCAAGAGTGGGTTCCAGGCGCAGGTTGGGAAGAGGAGCAAGAACAAGACTGGTTAGATTTTTTTGTTTGGTGCCTTTTACTTGGTACATGGAAGAGAGAGAGAGAGGCAGGGAGGAGGGGGAAGAGGGGCTGTTGCACGCACATCTCACACCTACTTACTTACAGCGCGGGTACGGTATGGGTTCGAGGTTTTGGTTTATCATTTTTTTTTCGCATTTTCGCATTTTTTCTTCTTGCTCTAATGTCACGCGCCCATGTACTTGACGACGACGACGACTATGATGAAAATGAGATGATTAGAATTCCTGCCAACCCAACCACATCAAACCCACAGGAGGTGTACAGGAGGTCGACGAGAAAAGAAATAGATCTAGAAGGAAATTTTGTTGTTCAAGACAAGAAGATGATAGCATAAGTTTTATGTGTTGTTGTTCCATGATATAATAACACAGACAACTGGTATATGTATGTAATCGTTCGAGGGACGAACTAAAGGAAAAAGTTTACTGCTAGTGCACGCAGACGCAGACGGCCAGGCATTGGCATGACGCTGCCTACTGCTCCTTCATTCGAATTACAATCACAGCTGCCTGCTCCTGCTCTTTCTCTCCCTGCGGCGTCGCTTCTCACCCGCACCGGCAACGGACCTCCTTCTCTTACTCTTGTCCGTCCCGGGCGCGATTCCGTCGATGTCCGTGCAGTTCTGCGAGGTGACTTGGGTGATCTTGCCTTTGATGACCGTGGTGAATACGTCGTAGCTAGAGAATCATGATTCGATGGTGGAGTAAAAGCGGTTAGTTGGAGTATATAAAGAGGAGGGCGAGGAGGGGAGGGGGATATTGGGATTTACGACGAGGACGAGGACGACTTACTGGATACCGTCGATGGCGTCTGCGGGGTCTGTGTCGAGGTCGAGGGATTCTTCGAGGAGGGTGTGGACTTCGGAGAATTCCTACATATGATTAAATCACACAGCAAACAAGAACAAGGTGAGTGCGAGTATGAGATGAAAAGCAGGGTGAAAAAAAAGGGAGAGGGAGAGAGGGAAAAGAAGATACCCACCCAGACGATGAGAATCGCCTGCGTGCTGTTCTTCGCGAACTTCGTGGTCAGGCCCGAGATGCAGTCGTCGGACGTGTTCTCATCCGCACCGCTGTCCAAACAACAACAACAAAAAGACAAGTCAGATTCAAATTCAACATTCACTTATACCGCGGCCGCGGACAATTGAAGATTTGTTTAATAACGGGGATGAGGACGAGGACGCACCAGGTGGTGTCGATCGGGAGCCCGAGCGCGTCGGCGATGGGCTGGGCGGTGGCGAGCGTCTCGAAGCACACCTGGCTCTCGTCGTTCCGCGGGCACGATATGATTTTGCCGATGTCCAGCGTCGAGAACAGCTACACAGTGCATAATAAAAATGAAAAAAATATCAACGTAAGCACTGGTAGCCTTAAAGGTTGAGATGGGCGCTAAGCTGGCCCAGCACCAAGCACCAAGTGGCACGACTGGAAACTCGTTTTTTTTTTGTCTAGAGTGAAACTGAGAACTCACTTGAGGCAGGCACTGCGCCACGCGCTGCTCACCGATGGGGGAGAGTCCCGCACGGAACAGCGAGGGCTGTTCAGCGTTCGAGATGATGTATATCGGGTTGTTGACAGGCCCTCGAGGCGTCGCCAGCGCAGAGCCCGCCAGGGTGAGCAGGGCGACTAGGTTTTGGAATGCGCGCTTCATGCTATGTCTTTGTGGCGGCGATGCTGATGCTGTTTTAGTAGCCCTTCAGTTTTTATGTTGAGCGCCCGGGCGAAGACCTAGGGGTTGGGACGTTCTTTGGTTGTCCGGAAGGATATTTATACATTTCTTTATTCTCTCTGCTCGCTTCAGGGTCTGAAGATAGAAGGAGAAATAGAAGGAGAAGGAGGCACGCGAGGAATGTTAAAGGATGGGAATGACTTTTTACCACACCAGTGGGCGGGCGAGTGGGAGAGATCAGAGGAGTGCTTCCTAAAAATCTCCGGTTTTGCTTCTTAGAGGATTTCACATGTCCAGATGCACCACATAGACCAAATTTGAAGGTTAAGTTGCTTGTGAAGTCAACTAAAAGAGACTTCCGAACGATGTCATTGATCGTTCGGGAGGAAGCTATTATCGCCCCTGGGATTACATTTTGATACAGCGCGCAGAGGAGATCCAAAGGTTTGGTGTGTGTAAACGCTAAACCATCGTTTCAGTGTGGTTTTAGAAGAAAGCGGGAAGTGAGAAGTGGGTAGGTGAGAAGCAAAATTCCAGGAAATTTTCACTACGGATGGTATCAGGCACCAGATAGATAGATACATGCCACGCTCTCACTAAAGCACGCTAATGTTCGCCCCCAGATTCGAGAAGAGGGAAATACGCTCCGTCGCAGATTCGAGATGGCGGTGTTAGAGAGGCATTTTCCGGCCCCGTCGACGGTGTCTGGGAGGTCTTCTTTGTGGAGGGCGCCAGCTTCGGTGAAATCCTAATAGTATTATAGCAAGCAAGAGTGAGTACTATGTATGAGACAGAACGCAGGCTGCAGGGAGACAAACGTAAATTGCGAACAGAACAGCATGCAAATAAGGGGGGAAAGGGGAGGAAAGCACCCACCCAGACGATGAGAATCGACTGCGTGCTGTTCTTCGAGAGCTTAGTGGTCAGCCCCAAGATGCGTTCGTCATCCGAGTCCGTGTTCTCATCTGCCCCACTGTACAGAACAAAAATGAAAATGGGAATGAAAACAATCAGTTATAATCAGGCGCAACAGAAGGGCAGATTATTCGTAGACAGATGTCAAATTTTTATATGTTGCTGTCGCTCTGTGATATAATAACATAGGCGACTTGTATATGTATATATGCGAGATACTTTCTTTGGAGAAATGAATCAATGATTACAAAAAACTGAAGGAGGAGTTTTATGGGTGGTGCATGCTGCGCGCTACTTGTTTCAATTCATATTCACAACTGCCTTCTCCTGCTCCTCATAGCCATGCGCCCCTCCGTCATCTAAAAAGACCTTCTTCGCCTGCTCTTGCTGTCGCCGCCCTTCTTCGGCGGGACGACGTCCGTGCCAGGTGAGATCCCGTCGATGTTGGTGCAGTTCTGAGACGTGACTTGATGGATCTTGCTTTTGATGACTACGGTCAATACGTCGTAGCTATATACACGCGTTATGATTAGCGTACAATGTCGCGGCGTTCGATTGGGTATGTAATGAAGGAGGGATTGGGCTTTGGGATTACGACAGCGACGACTTACTGGATACCGTCTATAGCGCTTGCGGGGTCTGTGTCAAGGTCGAGGTTATCTTCGAGGAGGTCGCCGACTCCATCGAAGTCCTAACAGTAACGCACAAACCAGAGTAAATATGATATAAAAAGCAGGGAGACAAAAAAGGCGAAAGGCCCCACCCAGACGATGAGAATTGACTGCGTGCTATTCTTCGCGAACTTCTTGGTCAGGTCCGAGACGCAGTTGTCGGACGTGTTCTCATCTGCTCCACTGTTTAGGACGACAACGAAAACAAGAATAGTCAGGCACAACCGAAAAGAGGAGTATTTATGACGAGAAAGTGGGCACACCAGCTGGTATCGATCGGGAGCCCAAGCGCATCGGCAATGGGCTGGGTGGTGGCGAGCGTCTCGAAGCAGCTGTCTTCGCTCTGCGGGCACGTAATGATTTTGCCGATGTTCAGCGTCGAGAACAGCTGTATAGGACACAGTAGGTTGATGTTAGCAAATAACGCATTATAAAGTAAAGGTTGGGATGGACGCTAGCAAGCTATATTAATAGCTAGCCCCAGATTCCAGGCACGACTACTAGACACTGAATTAGACTAAACTCACTTGAGGCAGACACTGCGTCGCGCGCTGCAAGCCGACGGGGGAGAGTCCCGGACGGAACAGCGAGGGCACTTCGGCGTTCGAGATGACGTATATCGGGTTGCTGATAGCCAGTGCAGAGCCCGCGAGGGTGAGCAGGACGATCATGTTTTGGAATGCGCTCTTCATGCTGTTGATGTTGCTAGCGGAGATACTGATGCTGCTTTAGCCTTCAGTTTTTTGTTGACCTCCTGGGCGTTTTATTCTTTTCGCTCGCTTTAGGTTCCGAGGTCGGAGGGAGACCGAGAAGGAGGACGGGAAACGTTTTTACCACACCAGCTGGCAGTTTTCAGGCGAGTGGGAGAAAACTTTAGGGAGAAGAATCTCCGCTTCTACTTCTTACAGGATTTCAGTTGTCCAGATCCACTGCGTAGACCAGACTTGAAGGTCAAATCGCTCGCTCGTGAAATGAAAGGGAATAATATTTCTGATCATTCGGGAGGAAGCTGTTATCGCCCCTGGGATTGCGTTCTGGTACAGCGCTCAACGGAGATCCAGAGGTTGGGTGTGTGGAAGCACTAAATGTCGTTTCACAGTGTGGTTTTAGAAGAAAGAGGAAAAAGAGAAGGCGGCAGGCGAGAAGCGAGAATCCATGCAAATAAGACCATGAACGGCGTCAGGTACCAGATAGGAGGCAGATGGACGCATATTCTCTTCGCTTATTACTAGAACCCGCTAATGCTCGCCGCCAGCTTTGAGAAGAGGGAAATTACGCCCCGTTGCAGATTCGAGAAGGCGGTGTTAGAGAGGAATTCTGGCTTTTAGGCAGCATCCGGGAGGGCACAGTACTAGCAAGTGTGTGAATGTGTGCATTATTAATGGAATAGGAATAGCTCCAAGTTAGAGAGGCTGACTGGTTTTTGATGTTTAAGCGGACAATTTCCCCGCCGACATGCAATCCTGTTTACGGTGGATGGTGCTTTGCGATTCGGGCTTCGGTTTTTGAAGCGAGGTCTATGGCCATGGGTAAGATGCAAGTCAGATGGGCCTATGAATGGCTGAGAGTGCCAGCAGGCGCGGCACTTCTTGTTCCTGGCGCATTTTATACTTCCAGCGCGTCTTTTGAGCCTTTCTGGTACATAATTACCGGTGCCACTATTAAGATGGTCCTAGCCGGGTCAGAAGGCTTGCAATACAATGTCCCTGAAAGAGTGGTTAGGTGCTCAAGAGATACATACCAGCTCTAGACTTGAAGTGACTGTTAATCAGAAATTAGCGATGGCGCAGAAAAAAATGGCAAACATACGAATACTGCTGTGGTTCGGTAGACGTCGGCTCGACATAGAAAGGATCGGGTTGAAATCCATATAACCATGTTGGAAAGATTCTGTCAAGGTACTAGATAAGGAGGCCCAAGCCCATGGGTTCGAAGATCTCGATACAAATGGCTAGCCCAAGGTCCAAGAATACAAACCACAAACAGTGCACGAAGAGCTCCCAGATTAAACCTTGGCAATGAGGCCTTCATTTTTAGAGCTTCGGCAGTTGAACATAGTCGCTTCATCGGCGTCTTGAGTCTCATTCACTGAAACCATGAAACTTTTGAAGTGGTCATTCCCCTCGGTGCTCCGAATTCGTTAGGGGAAAGATGTCTCCTTCCAATCTACTTGCGTTGCCTAAAAGCACAGGCAAAGGCATTTTTTGCCATCGGGCTGCTCTGATGATGATTAAAATAGAGACTGGAGTCTGAGACATTGTGTTGACACTGGGTAAAGGTTGGTGATACAGCTGAGAGGAAAGCCGTGCTTCTCCGAGACGTCCCACTGGCAGCAAATTTGACATGCTCGCAAATTGCCGGGCTTTCAAGACGCAGCTTTCGCCCACCAACTTGCTTCTAGCTTTTCACTACCCTCGACATCGTTATCTGAAGCAGAGACCACATAGCATGTCAAAAGTATCCTGTTTTATCCTCGATGACACGTATGCACGCCCTCCATTTCCAAACACCTTTCTTAGATCTTCACCAAGTTCTTTGGCTTCTTATAAGCAGGAAAATGTCCTCCAGCATCACTCTCAACCTCAAATTTTCTGTATCGCGTCCTCGTCCATCTAAAAGGTCAACACTAATCCACTCATTCAGTGACTTTAGTATCTGGAATCTTGAAAAAACTTATGAGAGAGGAAAATTGAGCGTGGAATTGGTGGAGGTCTGGGTATGCTCTCCACCTTCCCGTGTTCCTTCTCGTAGTATATCCTGATCAATGCAGTAGGTCTTGCTGTCGAGAACCAATGAACTGATACTCAGTTTAAGATTGAACATTTAATTAGCCAATATTCGTGAAAAAAAAACCATTAGCTAGAAGGCACAGATCTTCATCCTCCCATTGGTAACCACCGCACCAGTTGACAATTTTTTTGTATATCCACGCCAGAAGACTGACAAGAGAGTCAGCGAGATTGTAACCAAGTGTCTGTGGCTGAGTGGCTGCTCAGCATAGTATCCACGCCCTTCTCGAAACAACCAATCTATTCGCTTTAAGGCTTCTTTCTCAGCCGGAGTGTTCGTCATATGCAAGTTGGATAAGTATAACCAAGGGCAAGCAAAAAAAATTAGGAGGATGCTCCATGCTGGACATTATTATGGTATCCGGGACGTCAGGTAAATGTTCAATCACTGCCCAACAAAGAAAAGAACTCACAGATCTGGGTCCAAGGGTGGTGGGTTATTGGTATGCCATGCCTTGCTATGTTTTCCTTCATTTTAAGTGCCTTAGCTCGCCATACTTGCTCAAACCAGCCTTACTACTGACTATCTATATCTCGCCTATCAATATCCCAATTGCATAGTCTGGTTTGTCTACCAAATCTGTCAACCATCAAGCTCACATGCTGCACCACAACGAGCTCTACTAGAACGGGGATCATTACTTTAGCTCGGTCGGACCCAAGGTATTCGACAGTCTATATTAATAGCCTCCGTAACTCCGTTGCTGCTCAATAAAGTCGAGGGGCTACACGATGCATCCTCGTGGCTTAGATGGCACATTCAGCACTGGGCACATTCATCACTACAGCATACCTCTTATCTTTTACCTCCGAGTCTGAACGCTACCAGAACTGATATGGGGGTGGGCGAAGCTCTGAAAGGTCTATTTACCAGTGGGGCAGGAAAGCTTGCTAATACAAACAGGGCGTTTTACATGAGAAGTCTCTTTCTATTACAAGCCTGCCGATCATTGCCTGAGGTCGAGCAATACAATTATCGACAACTCGAGGATTTAATGGCGTAAGTAGCTCTGTTCAAGTATATCAATGTATACAGGACACACTCATCGGATCTCCAGTTGTTTCAACCAGGTAGAAAAAGCACTCAAGAAGGGGATTTCGAGCTCAAAGTCATCAAAAGAGCGAGTCGATAAAAATTTCATGGATGCCAACACTAAACTGGAGGAATACATCGAAAAATATCACATTGTGTTGAGCATTAGGTAAACGCGAACTCTAAGCTTTTGGTTTCTTCTCTTGACCCAAGTTTGTTTCTGTCAGGGGGACAAATGAATATATAAAGACCATTTCGTTTTCGAAGGCCACGCAAGAGGACCGCGAAGCGTTTGAATTGTTGCAAAAGTATTCAGAAGGCCTTAAGGAAGAGGTACCAATTTTACTCTACTACTTGTCTACGTCTCACCGTTTTTGTTCACAGATACCAATGCTCAAGCGTAAATCCCACCAGGTGTTAAAAATCATTCTTTGGGGTCATAAACCAATCGAAATTGGGTTCGATGAATCCGATAAGGCGATTTTTAAGTCTCCTAACTCGATTTTCATTGATACTAGTATGTGTATAAAAAGCGCGACTCTTTCATCCAAATGATTAACATATAAAATGCAGTTGAAATAGAGGAAACGGCTTCTCTCGATATTCTTTTGCACCGGCTTATCGAACATTCCACCCTATCAAACAGGGAGGGAAATAAACAATTATTTGGGAAAATCCCGTTAAAACTCTACCCGCAGTTCTATACAGAGTTTCCTAGGGACGTTACTAAATTCCTTGACGGCGACAAGCTGGACAAAACATTCCCATCCATCGAGCCTTGGACGAAGGTGTTGGACTCGCGTGTGCGAAAGAAAATATTGCACATCATCTTGAATCGTGGACCTCTTAACCAAAAGGATGAGGACCGTTTTATCAAGGCGTCGAATAGCCACCGTATATATCTTCCTGCGCTTTACACAAATGGTTGGCTTCTGTCGCCAACAGAAAACTCGAAATTTATATTGCCAGACAAGATAGCAGTACGTCAAAGGAGTAAGCGGGAAATTTGTCTAGAGACTGTCTTTATTACTGAAATAGGATATATAACCCTTTTCTAGCGCCTTCATATTCTTTATGCTTGTGGGATATCTCATCGTCACCTACTCATATACCCTTTCCCACTCCACAACTCGTAAGTTATCTTTCAATGCTGTCGTTCGCTATTTCACATTTATTTCCGTGTCTCTTTTTCGATACATAAGGGAAGTGAATATGACCCCACAAGCTCGGATGTGACGCTGCTAACTTCCTCGGGTGACGTTGAAGCTCACCAATACCAGTCAAATTCGTCTTTGGGATCAGAGATAGTAAGTCGCCGATCTAAAATAACAGTTGAAAAAATCCTTCAATTAGCGAGGATTGATAGACCTTGAGAGATGCCCCGAGAACATCACCACCGGGGGCTATTGGCCCCGAATTGAAGATTCCAGCTCCCAATGCTCAGTTACATTCGTCTGTGGGATACGAGCACGTAAGTCGTCGATCTAATACCTATCAACACAAACGATTTAATTAACGAGGGTGACAGGTCTCGAAAGAGCCTAAAAAAACATCACCTCCCGCCACAGCTCAACAAGCGAATACTCCGACCAGTTCATCTCGCTCGGTTGACAATGACCAGATTCCATCCGGAAACGCTTTCATATGGAAGAATCCCATCACGAGACCGGACACACCAGCATCGGACTTGAGCACAGAATCCCCAGAGTCGCCTGAGCTGGATGAATACGGGAAACCCCTTCCAGGGTGGAAGCCTACCAGACACAGAAGACAAAGAGATGCTGCCGTTGAAGAGCGGCTGGGTGTAGCCGCCACTGCAGAAAAAGCCAAGTCTAAGGGCTTCTTTGCGCGCATTTTCGGAAGGTAACTGGGAGCGTTTCAAATGCACCTTTGAGTTGAGTTTGAGAGGCCATTTATGTGTCCGGGTCAAGTAAAATACGTATCCATTATGATTTTGCCAGATGTGTAAGCCTGGCGCCCAGGCTTACCACGGCCCCTTTTTGTATTATCTTATCTTCTACATCTACATACACGTGACCGTGATCGCCAACCCTTTCCTTTGACAGCCGCTCCCGCTTTTCTCCATCCTTTACGCATCGTACACATCAGTAACCCAGCCAGTCGTTCAATCGATATATCGTGTCTTGTTACTTTCCGCGTGACTCTTAGTGAGCCTTATGACGATGGGCTTTTAAGATGTCACGATATGTTAACTTGGCCTGCTGCACGCTACGGGATAACGAAATCATATTGCACAGCACTGATTATACATGCAATCCCAAAGCGCAGTACCATAACCATTGCAAATGGAAACGAACCGTCCAAAAACGACCGCAGAACGCTGGTCGCGAGCATATGTATATATACAGAAGTAAAGAAGGGTACGAGGGCATTAAGACTCGAACGTCTGAGCCCAAAGGTCCCAAGATGTACTATCGTCCATGTTGGTATCGCTGTCGACCATAGAATGGTTGTCCAACGAGGCCAAAGTGTGCATCTGAGTAAGGAATTCGGAGCCAAAAGGAGTGAGCGATGCTGGGTCTGAGAAGATTGTATTGTCCGACGAGATGGCGCCGAAGGGGCCGACGGTGTCTCCTAGACTAAAAGGGCCCACGAAAGGTGCTTCCGGGAGAGTCTGGCCGCCCAGCATGCCTAAGAACCCGGCGAGCTCCTTTCCAGGGTATTGGTGAGTGCGAGGTGATGAGTGTCCGTTGTTGAAAATTTGACCTTGACCTTGACCGAAGACAGAACCTTGACCGTGGAACATGTGACTGGTGGTTTGACTATCAAAAGAGAATGAAGAAGCATCCGGGTTTGCATGGCTAGAAGGCTGCTGCGAAAAGCTGTGAACGGGGGGAGCACGATGCACGAACGACGAGGGAGAATAATTAGAGAATACCGGACTGGAGCCAGGACTGGGGCTACCATTGTGTTGACTGCCGGGTCGCAGACCCCAAGGATCGGGCACGGGGACGCTGGAAGGACTGGAAGAGAAAGGAGACACGGACGATTTCGGAGGAGTCCGGATTGTAATCGGAGAACTCACAGTAGCAGAAGGGTTTGAAGTCTGATGAACCGGAGAAATAGTGATAGTCGGAGAGGCCGAGGGCGGAGACGTAGAGTCAGAAAGAGAAGTTTGACTGGCGGACTGGTTTCGGACATGATTGAGTCGACGAGGAGGCTTGTTCTTGGAAATGGATGAGTGTCTGCGGATGTGACCCTTCGAGGAAGAGCGAGAGATAGTAGAGCGAGTATCGTCATTGTCTTCGTCGCCGGTGTATTCAGGAATTTGCAAGCCACCACCAGCGGAGGATGTGATGGACATGGTCTTGCGTTCCAAAAGGGGCTTAAGCTGGTCATGCATCAAAGCCTTCAAGATGCCGGCGATATTGGTGGCGCACTGCCAGGATCTTCCAATCTCGTAGAGGTACTGCATGACTAGCTTCTGCTGGTCTAGGGAGTGACGGAGCTCCTTCTGGGCGATGCGAACGCCGGAGCCAGCTTGCATGGCTGTGAGAAGGTAGATGGTGCCTGCAGAGAACACTGTTTGTATGAGGGTGATGGGACAGTAGCGAAGAGAGTACAAGGAACGCCACGTCGCAAGGAGCTCCATGATATTCTCCGCAGCTCGTCGACAGAGCTTCACATGGTCGATTTCTCTATCAGTACTGTAGATCGGCCGCGCCTTTCGGTGGAAGAAAGGGCGGTGCAGGAGGATGAACAGCCACCAATATGCCAGGTGGAGCATAAGCTTATGCGGTGTCGCTGTCGGACGAGACTTGACAGTGACTTCAAGCTCGGGGGAAAGGCTTCCCCTCCATGTATTGAGCTTCAAGCTGTTATAGAGATCAGACAGATAGTTGACTGAGGATAGAGGAAGACAGACTCTATGTCACTAATCAACTCATCGACGGCGAAAGGACGGCTTCGAGCCCGGTTTAGACCATTGCTATATGGATCAAACAGGTTCAATGGTTTGAAAGACATACAATTGTTGAAATCTACGCACACGACGTCCATAATGCGCCTTGATATTAGGAGGAGCTCACAGGTGGCCTCAAAGGTCTTAGTTAGGTAGTTGGGCTGGGGATCAATGCCAGCGGCTGGATGGACCCATGGCATCTGGTCGTACTCCGAGTCAACGAAGGGCAGCGAGACATCCTTGCCCAGCTCCGTGTCGGTGGGCGCTGTCACGCAGAAGTCGCGGCCAACGTAGAGGGACCAGCACACGTCTTGTGTGAAGGTGGTCCAGTTGGCCCAGTGACGATCAAGCCTGTCAGCCTCGTCTATGAGGCCAAGCTTGACCCACTCTGCGCAGTCAACGTTGAGGCCGACTATCATCAAACTGTCAGTAGACATCTTTGATGACTGTGTGGGGCGCGAGACATACGTGCTTGAGCCATACGAGCACTCATCCCGAAGTACATGTAGCCAAGTGTCTGTTCACCTTGGGAGCTGTGGTAGCTCGCCAGAACTGAGAGAGCGTGGACGACGCTCAGGTTGGGCTTTTGACATTCAGCTTCGATGAAACTCTTCGCGGTGTTGGCGAAGTATTGTCGGGCTTTGAGGTCTCGGAATCTATGGTCGTCGAGGAAGGCCAGGGCCAAAGCCACCAGCGCATTGTGAAGCATGGGAGAATAGTGAGGAGTTTTCGGAGGCGGTTGTGAAGAGGGGACGCAGAGCGCTCGGTACATATCCCTCAGAAAGAGGGCTGGGATCATACGAAGGCACCAAGAAGTGAAGAACTTGAAAAGGAGATCGAGAGCTCTACGATCACGAAAAAGATCATTAGAGTGAATTTGCAAGAAGAGGAAGGCGTAATTACTTGTCATGGGATCTTCGATCTAACGGTACGGCTGTGGGGAGATGCCGTGACCAGTCGAAGTCGGGGTTGCAGAAGTCGTCGTTGACACCGTCGACAACAAGCACGTATGTCGCGTCTGGGTTTTCGGCAAGGGCGGGGAATCGTGAAGGTTGAGAGGGAACTTCTAGGGATTCAAATCTGAAAGGGGCGGTATTGCCGTAGTGGTGAATGAGGCCTCCTTCCTCGATCTGCCGAAGGGATGAATACGAGGTCTGTGTTAAGCCAAGGACGGCGTACCTTGAGACTTTGGGTAGGGATGCATATCTCCTTCGTTGGATCGCCATTATCCGAGCTCAAATCGTTCTCCTCACTGCCCAACACACTGAAATCGAAGTCGTGGTCCAGGAGGTCAATCGAGCTGCCTACTAGCGCATCAGTCTCTGAGGGCCGGGAAGCGCGGAAATCGACGTTTCGGTGGGAGTGATAGTCCTGGTGGCATTCATCCAGGAGAGATTCTAGGTAGTCAGCGTATTTGCGGTATTCATTGTTACGGAGGGCGAGGTTCTCAGCACGCTTGTGCAGTGCCTCGAAGTGCTGCTCCGTCCGGGGTTTGCGCACAGGATTCTTGGTCCATGCACACTGTGATAGACGTGATAGACATTAGCATGAAATGCATGAGGAAGAGATTGGGCAGTGCACGAACCTCTTGCTGGCGGCCTTGTTGCCGGCATGGTTGACAAACAGGCTTGATGCCATCGCACTTAGTTTTCCTGAGAATTTTTCAGTACTTTTCCACGCTGTCGACGACGTCAACGAGCTTACTTCCTGGCACAAACGTCGCAGGCCGGGTTATAAGTACCCCGGCCACGAGGGTTTCCAGTTCCAGAAGATTTGGCTTTCATGGTGATTGAAAGTAATACTCGAGGGCTCAAACGTGAGAATCAATCGAGGGTCGGTAAGACAAAACTATAGTGTCAAAACAGATAGTAGAATTGAGTAGAATACAATCAGGTGTAGGTAGGTAGTCGATACAGTGGAGGGTATTAAGAGGATTAATGGTGGGTGAGGCAAAAGACATCAGGGTTACTAGCAATTGTCTTTATATATAAAGACGAAGATCGACTGTATATCTGGGAGTAAATAAGCTGCCCCTTCCCGCATACCTTCCGAAGCCTCGTGCCTGATGGCACAGCGTTCGAGCGCTTAAAATACCTGAGCGTCAGCCATATATGATAGTCTTCAATCAGAAGTTGAGGGGATTCGGCTAGCGGCGCTAATTTTACACTGCATGAGCGGGATTTATGGCCCAAAAGGTGATTATTATCCGATTAACAGGGTGTCTGATGATAGGTCAGCGACTGAAAAGAAGCGCAAGTGACTGGAAATGGCAGCCGCCTCGTTGCAAAGGCGTGTTTTCCCTCGCTGTAGGCACAAATGGGGTTTATCCCGCCCTTGTATATGTCACGAGAGGATATATTGGTTCAGCTTAGTTTTCGGAATATGCTATCATGGGAGCACGTTTAACGATGATCAAGGCGAGGCTTCAGCCCCCAGGTGCTCCAGCACATATTACTGGCAGATTGAGCTTTCGCCTGCGAAAGAGCACAAAGATACCCGTCAATTGGTATCCATATGTCAGAAATTGACTCACTCTGACTCACTCACCCTTTCTAGAATAACTTAAGGACCGACTCCTCATACAGACACGTGCCATATTTGGTCTTCCTTCCCGAACGGTTGTAAAGCATTCCGCTGCAATATAGTCAACGTTAAATATACGTCGCTTTTTACTTTCCCGGTCGATCCGATTGACCGAACCCATTCATAAAGATTTATATTGACGAATAAACTAGGGTCGCAAACACCTCCAAGTACCCAAGCAATTAGATACAAAAATAAAATGTACCTACAGACGATTGTGTGTGCGCACATGCATACGCGTCGTGCCGAAACAGAAATATAATTGTAAACACGTTACAGAGGACACCGTGCGCTATTATGTGAGTTATACCCAAGCTATACATGGTTCACACAATGTCTTTGAAGATTATCCACTCCTTGCACACAGGAAGGCCTTCGATCACTGCGGATGCGAAGCCACAGACTTAATCTCATTCAAGAGGGAGCAGGGCAGGGAGTTTTCCGAGATAACTGATTGATGGGATGATATGTAGTTCTGTCATTGTAGCCAAGCAAACACCGCATAGTGGTACTTGGTAACGGCGTCCGCCGTCTACCGAGTTACGACTGATGCGGCCTAGCTTTAGGGAGCATATGCAAGTCTTGATCCCCATATTCACCCCAAGGGTCGTAGTACTCCAGAGTTAAGTGCTATACTTCATCGGACGGAACCGGTATCGTTGTCAGTAAGATATTTTCATTTTGAAGATAAGAGAAATAGGACGTACACCGGAATAAGGGATGGAAAGAAAGGAGGGTTTCTCGGCCGAAAATCATGAGAAAAGGCTCTGTTAATGATTGCCGTCGATTTTGGGGTACAAGACGTGAATTATGCCAATAAAGGCTTTCCCATCCGAGATGACGAGGGGGCGTGATCATAGGAATTAGAGAGAGTGCGGACGGAGCACGTATTAACTTGTGATAAGTACAAGATAAGGCAATTGCATCAAAGTCAACGAAAGCAATAAGCATTGCGGAATATAGCCGAGGTAGGGCGGTTTGTCGGTACAGGCGACTCGAATGCATTATGGTCGGAACAAGTGAAAGGATTATCTGCAGCCATTGCGTAACACTATAGATTCACGGAATCTCAGCCACTCATTGATTGAGACAGAGGTGGGTGGAAATTCGTGAAGCATCGGCGGGATCATGGAGTTAGGTGAATGCTTGAGCTGGTTGAAGAGAGAAATACAATTCCGGTGACGTCAATAGTGTTCGGCGCCAGCGTCCGCTACATGGAATGCAGTGTTTGTGGAGGTAGATATGTCCGGACGGAGCCAATGTATGTCAGAGAGTAAGAATAAACGTGCTATAACGGCGACCTGTGTATGACGATGTATTAGTATTCTGGCGCATACGAACGTGGTCCTTCCAAGTGAAACAAAGAGATATGATCGTAGCTCCAGAAAAAAGCAAGTTCCGAAAGAAATACCAATGATGTCAAGTATTAACTTGTATTAAGGTATAGTCATATACACATTAAACGACCTAACATGTGAAAAAAAAGAGTCGACTCGGTCAAAAAACAGTATAGTTGAATGTGATTCAGCAACTCACCCTTGGGGCCAAACTAACAATCTTTCCCCATCCTTTCAGCCTCAAGTCTGCGCTAACAATTCCACCAATACGTGTCCCCAGCATCTCCTTCTTGTTGTTCAACAGCACAGCGGCGTTGTCGTCAAACCGAATGTAACTGCCGTCGGGTCTTCGCACCTGTTTACGCGTGCGGACGATCACGGCGCGGCGGACGTCACCACGGCGAACTTTTACAGCGTTCACTGATGCTTGTGTGGCAGCAGATATAGGACGCGCCCGTTGAACTACAACAACGATTTCGTCTCCGACGGAACCCCATCCATTGTTCACCTTGTTCTTGAGGATGTTGACGCACTCGACGACAAGAGCACCAGAGTTATCTATGCACTGCATTGAGATATGTAAGTTAGCACGTAAGCAAAGGAGTATAACAGAATCCTACATTAAGCGTACTTTTGAGGCCAATCATAGCGTTGGCGACGGTGACGACGACGTCAAGGACCTGTTAAAGGACGAGGGTAACAGCAGCGCAACATATTTTCAAGAACTTCCCACGGCATCAAATGGGGACCTGGAGCTCCGGTTAGGGACAGTCGGTCTTGCCCAACTCCACAGCCCAAATTGTACTTTCTGGATCTCTATCTCTTGCCACCATTATATCTATCCCGAAGACATCCAGCATCTCTCAAGATGGTTATCTCAAGGCGAGGAAGTGGAAGTCTTACGCTACCATCAGGTCAAACCCTCACGACCCATACAAGGACCCAGGATGAGGAAGATCTACCTCACGCAACCAAGAGGTGCGTCGTTGTTGATTTATTCCAGTGCAATCTCAAGACCGATCTCGTCTGTCTTTGCTCTTCAAAACTGTCAGGACAATGGCTGATCATCTGAGAAAATACGACACTCTGTGAGTGAGCGATGTTGTCTGGTTGTTCCAAGAATACACTAATTAGATCCAGGTTCACACTCACCCCTCAACGAATGCGCATGATTGTGGAGGCTTTTAAGGATACTTTAGAGCTAGGTCTGGAGAAATCAGAACAGATTGTGGTGAGTATCATGTATGATCTCTATTACCCCCGCCACCCGAACTCCGAATCTGCTTTCCGAAGTATCGTTATACGATAGCCGTGGTTTGGTGAAGGATCAAGAAAGGATACAGCTCAGAGTGAGCTTTTCCGTTGTCTGAAATGGGTGACTCATACCAGCCACTCTTCGTGCACATCTCTAGTTCGGCTCGGTCTCGATCCCTGCAACAATTCCATATATATTTCTCCACTGACTATACTCCAACTAGCCCATGATTCCAACGTTTGTATTCGGCTGGCCAACTGGGGAGGAAAAGGGTGACTATCTCGCTGTGGATCTTGGTGTGTTTTGTTTATTTATTTACCGGTATAGTGTCGAATCACTGAAAGGTTATAATCAGGGGGTACGAACCTCCGCGTCTGTCTCGTGACGGTACAAGGAGATGGAAAGTTTGAGATTACACAGTCGAAATACCGTCTTACGGAAGAACAAAAGCATGGCGATGGCCAAAAACTATTCGATTTCTGTGCAGAATGCTTGAAGACCTTCATCGACACTAGTTTAGCGGATAGCGATGGGGCTGCTACTCTCAAAGATGGCAAAAAGCTTCCACTTGGGTTTACTGTGAGGTTGGATATTTTTCTCAATGGACTGAATTTATTCATGACAATAACAGTTCTCGTATCCTTGCACGTGAGTGCATGTACCGCTTAGACTTGGCTTGCCTGAACTATGCTCCCAGACAAGACCGTATTGACCAAGGCATTCTCATCCGGTGGACTAAAGGTTTCGGTGCAACAGATACGGAAGGCCAAGATGTAGCAGCCATGTTCCGCAATTCACTTGAGAAATATGTATGCTATTGTACTCACTTCAACATTTGTATTCTCTGACTTCGTCATTTTGATAGCAACTTCCTGTCGAACTTACGGCTCTCATCAACGATACTACCGGAACGCTTATCGCATCCAACTACGTCAATCCGCAAACTAGAATTGCGTGCATCTTTGGTACCGGATGTAACGCTGCGTATATGGAGCATGTAAAAGACATCCCCAAAATAACTAGCCTCGGTATTGACGAGTCAGCGGAGATGGCCATCAATTGTGAATGGGTATGATTTTAATTTAGAGTTTATTTTGGTCCATTCTCAATGTCGTTGTAGGGGGCGTTTGATTCGTTTGAGCATGAACACCTTCCCCGGACGAAGTACGATATCACCGTAGATGAAACGTCGAATAAACCTGGCGAGCAAGCATTTGAGGTATGTAGCCCTTTGGTTAGTAGGGGCTCTTAGCCAACTGAATACACCTAGAAATTAATTTCTGGAAGATATCTCGGGGAGATTTTACGCCTCGTCATTTGTGAACTTATCGACGAAGGTGTCCTTTTCCTGGGACAAAATACCTATAAACTAGAAAATCCATACGTATTTGACACAGCGTTCCTCTCTTTGATGGAAAGGTGCGTATATCATTCGTGTGAATTTGACTCTCCTCCCTTCTCATACATACTTTTGTTCGAAAAACTAGTGACCCCACAGATGAACTGCTCATGATTATCGGGATATTCACGCACTTCTTTGCCGTCGAGACGACTCTAGCTGAGCGGCAGTTTTTCCGTGCTTTGGCGAAGCTGATCGGCCGACGCGCTGCGAGATTAAGCGCTTGTGGTATTGCGGCGATCGTGGGTAAGATGGGATATCTCGATGAAGGATGTTCAGTTGGTGCGGATGGCTCGCTGTACAATGTGAGTCGTGGAATTTCTTCTTTTTTACCTGATCTGATCGGTTCAAAGAAATACCCTGGCTTTGCGGACAGAATACACGAGGGATTGGTAGATATCTTTGGTGAACGAGGGAGGTAAGCACATACACAAACGAATGACCTCCGTCGGTCGCCGTGAAACCTCATTTTATTTCTTTGTTTCTTATTAGAAAAATCATTACACATCACGCTGAAGACGGGAGCGGTGTCGGGAGCGCCATCATCGCTGGTACGTTAACCTTCACTCTTTCCGATTATCGGACGTTCTTTTTTAACCAACCGCTACATGCATAGCCATGACGAAGAAGAGAAAAGACGCAGGATTATACGTTAGCCTATAGAGCATTTGACATGGATTCACATCGTCCTCGGCTACATTATTTCCGAGTCTTTCCCAGGTCTCCCTTTTTATTTCTCTGTTATCTTCCTTTCCTTTTGACAACGCCGTTGCCACAATTCAGTGCGGCGCAAATGACACATTATGCCTCTCCCCTTCCCCTTCCCTCATCAGTGCCATTCGCACCCTTCTTTAAATTTTGAGAAGCTTATATGGACACCACGATATTTCTCTGTTCGGATTGTAACTCCCAATGTTTGTACCACGAAACTGTAGATTTCTATCAGATTTGAAATTGTTTCATCCAATCTAGATTTTTATGTACATACGGATGTCGGTTTTTGACCTTTGAACAGTTGACGAATCTTGCAGACGAAATCACCATGGTCTAGTATAAGTTTGGTAGCCCAGGTTGAACAACCTAAACATGCTGGGATGGCCGAGTCGTTAAGGCGAGTGATTTGAATGTGCGATTTCGGCGTCTTCCAAATATCACTTGGTGTTTCACCGCGTAGGTTCAAATCCTGCTCTCAGCGAATAATTTTCGTTTCTTTTTGGAAAAAGACTGCTATGTTCGCACTTATGACTGGCTGCTGACAAGCGCTGAGGATCATTCGCGCTTCGTTGCCCTTACTTAGACCCAAGGCAAACTGTCAACCGGTTGTTTATTTTCATCCTTTATCGTTCCTGGACCCCGCGTAAAAGTTAGCGAACCCGATAATCAGCCTTCGGATTCTTACCAAGTGGCAAGGATCGTTAGAGCAGATGCGTATAATGAATCAAAATCCCCCGACATCCCCGTTCAGTCTCCGAGGCCATGGCAGATCTGACATGATTTGAAGTAACTGGAGGCGGTGCGGATTCGACAGTATGTTTCTTGGACTATGTACTTGATTGTGCATTGCCTTAGATTACAACTGAAAGCATTCCGATTTTCAAGGCTTCCACTGGCAGTGGTATTTCGCTAAGACTAGTACTAGTCCATATCAGTCGCGGCCATGACTTATGGCTATATCCCAGATTTATCTGCACTGCCATTATTTTTAACTCCTCCACTGTTTTCCTGCTGTGTATATTTTGTCAATGCTGAATTCAATCACTAACGTATGATCAGAATTTCACTTCATGAGAAATTCAATTACCAGTGGAGACTATAAGCAGCGCTCACCCTTTTGTTTCAAGTTGACTTATCTAGGATGCGGTGGTGGCTATAAATTAGGTGGCTCTGTCTCGAGAAATACCCTCCCGATATATTACCTTCTAGCCATGCTTAAATATCTCAAACGTTTCTTCTGTTCCATTGAGACCTGAAGGGGACTAGAAATTAGGCGCTTACTATATAGTACAAGCATTTGACGAATATAGTACTACAGCTATCGGTTACCGAAGCGAGAAACAATACAAAATAGTAAGGTTAATTAATAATTACTATTTCGTTCTACTTAATGGTTCTGATCGAATAAGGAGGCTAAAAGTTGCATTTAGACTAAGAACGACCTAATCAAATATAGTGGTGGCGTGACTCTGACCCGCTTGACCTTTTATTCTGACCTGGTCAAGGCTCCCTGGAAATGACCGAGGCTCAATATTCAATTTCCGCTTTAACTTAAGTGGACTGAACAGTTCTGTTCGGCCCTTTCATCATATTGCCTATCACTGTAGTTCCATTCTTTACGTTCCTCCATCCAACTTAGAACTCTCGTACTTTTACGCAAAAGCATATCAAACAACCCAGAGAAAGTATGCAAGGCCGAGCTTTGTCTGAATAAATGAATGCGTTGTTCGGCTTACACTCGGTAAGCAATTTTATTTTATCTATTTATTTACGTACTTCCTGTTCCCGACCGAGGCACTTCACTCCACAGACCAACCACAGACCATACGATATATGCTATGTATCATCAAACAATCGACTCATGGTAGGTTGTGGCTCATTTGCTGCTCGATATATTAACTGTCCAGTGTTCCTGGGTGGCTAAAACTTACCGTCGTAGACTCACGTTCGAGTCGAATATCCAAAAATCTGATAAGACTCGGCGGTGGATATTTCCTGTCAATGCTCCTGTTGTAACACTTGACATCGCTCTTGTTGTATTTTTAGATCCGGGACTGAGAATGCTCATAATTGATACGGTCCATCTTGTTCGCCATGCGTGGCTGCAGAGTAATACGCAGAGCCGGCTTCTTGGATCACTGATATCCCATTAAAACTATCGCGTCACTTTATGGGATCACTTGCAACCCCTCTCCCCCTCCTAACGCAAACCACTCCGTCCTGGTATACATACTGCAATCATTACGTTCATGGAACCTTCGTCATCAGTAAATGCATATCCTTTGCCTTGTCCTCCCAACACCAACGAGGCCACGAAGAGGAAAGTCGAGAACGAACCGATGGATGAGGTTATCCGGGTCGACTGGGACGGTCCTAATGATCCTTCAAATCCGAAAAAGTGAGCATTGTGTGACTAGTCGAATATTCTCAGCGTCATCACTACTAACCAGACGTAACCTGTACTTATCAGCTGGACGTTTCGTCAAAAATGGGCCGCTACTCTTGTGGTCTCTTCATTCACCTTCATATCACCAGTCTCCTCTTCCATGATCGCGCCCACATTCGAGCAGATTGCGCATCATTTTGAAATCACGAGCACCGTCATCATAGCTATGACGACTAGCGTGTTTGTATTGGGATATGGTAAGGCGTTCAATGATAATCGATATTTCAACGTCAATTGTAACTCCATGTTTTGTTGTGATTGGCAGCTGTCGGTCCTCTGGTAGGTATTCGTGCAATCAATTACTTGGTGAAGAAGGGCTGATTGTATAAGTATAGTTTCTAGGACCTTTGAGCGAGATATATGGCCGTTCTCGAGTTCTTCAAATCTCAAATCTATTTTTCCTAGGTGAGACCATAACAAGGATACGCATCTCCCTCACACTCGTAACTCATGGCAATATGTGAAACAGCTTGGAATATTGCTTGCGGATTTGCTAAAAGCAAAAACCAGCTAATAGCTTTTCGATTCCTAGCCGGTTTGGGTGGCAGTGCTCCACTTGCGGTACATTTTCAGGTTCTTTCCAAAATAGAATGCGCTGGGCTCACGAAATTCATTCCCTAGATTGGGGGTGGGGTTATTGGGGATGTTTGGAAGGCAGAAGAAAGGGGTCAAGCGATTGCGATATATTCGCTTGCACCGCTTCTAGGCCCGGTTGTTGGGCCAATGTGTGGTGCATGGTCAGTATTAAAATCTGGTGACCTTTGTCAGCGCTTACCATGTATACCTTGATAGGATCGCCGAAAGGTCGACATACCGATGGGTTTTCTGGGCTACGAGTATCGTTGATGTCATGGTTCAAATATCTGGGCTTTTCTTTTTGCACGAAAGTATGCTTCCGACTATCTCCAGATTCTTTAAGGACAGACTCACAATTCATTTATAGCGTATGCACCTTTTCTGCTAGAGAAAAAGGCCATACAAATAAGAGAGAAACTTAATATCGAAAATGGGCCCCATAAGGAGGTGCGAACTATCTTCGATTCAGACCGAACGTAAGGCCGTTCCTACTAGATACGCTCTATAATAGGCATAACTAATATTTTCTGGCAGATGGAGGCTCATTTTCTCGAAAGCATTAACACGGCCCTTCCAATTATTTGCGCATGAGACAATCGTCCAAATTCTCGGAATATACATGGCTTTTGTCTACGGACTATTTTATTGTACGTCTTGGTTGACTCGAGCGAGCGAAGTAACAGTAACCTAGCCTTTTTCTTTTCCAGTGTTTTTAACTACTATACCTTCCATCTTTAATAACATCTATCACGAGAGTTCTGGAATAGGAGGTCTGAACTACCTTGCGTTGGGCTTGGGGCTTTTTATCACCTCCCAAGTGAATGGGCACTACATGGACCGCATTTACGGATACCTCAAGAATAGGAATGATGGTGTTGGAGAGCCCGAATTTCGTCTTCGTATGCGTACCTTTATTTCAAGATCATCAAGGAAAACTGATAATGTCCTGTAGCAACGCTTGTCCCAGGCTCCCTATTACTTCCTTTGGGGTTGCTTCTGAGCGGCTGGGGAGCAGAGCATAAGTTGCACTGGGTCGTCGTGGACATAGTGCGTGCTCATCGACCGTAGACTGATATTCTTGGTTAAGACTGAACCTATGAACTATTAGGGCCTTGCATGTGTTGGCGCAGGAGTGATTCTAGTGTACCAAGGTATCCAGATGTACGTCGTGGACACGTTCACCTTGCATGCAGCATCCGGTATGTCCTCCTTCCTCAGTTCTTCAAAATTACTGAGATAATTCCATCAATAGCACTTGCAGCAGTCTCTACACTGCGAGCGTTGGCGGGCTTTGGTTTCCCTCTTTTTGCACCTTCTATGTATGCCACGCTTGGCTACGGCAAAGGAAATACAATTCTCGCTTGCTGTGCCATTGGATTGGGATGCCCAGCGTAAGCCTAATTTCTTATATATCCCATCGACGGCCTGTGTTAATAGGCTTTCGCGTTCTACCGGACACTTTGTTTGGAAACGATACTGATTCCTGCCATTTGTTTTATCTAAACAGGCCTATTCTTCTATGGAAGTACGGAAAGATAATCAGAACGGGAAGCAGATATGCCAGCAAACAGGTGAAACTTCGTTCATCGCCAGAGGAGGCTGGGAGCCCTGCAATGGAATCCACGGCCAATGTCCAAAATGAAAAGAATAGAAGTTGAAGTTATATTTATTTTACAGAAACATACATACATATAGTAAGAAATTGGTATATCCGCTTTATAATAGTATTGTACTATGCGCCCAGTGTTCCTAGTCTATACACCTCGTGGGCCGTGTCTTTGGCGGACGAGAGTCATCATAGTCGCAACGAAGGTGGCCCAATACTCCCCGAGTTCCGCCTACTATTAGCTGTGATAGTGACAATAGACGGGGTCCAACTACGCGATCTTCTTAGCTCTGCTGTTCTTCCCGAGTCAATAGTTGACTGCGACAATGCCATCCTGCGATAATAGAGTCCATAGTCTGTCTCAGCCGTGCGTGACGAGGCAGTTGAGTAAAGCGATATACAGTAGACTTTCTCATAATGCATCGCGTTGGTGCGGCATTTTGGCTATGCATTATTAGACTTTTGCAGCAGAGGAATTGTCACGTTAAGGTGACAAAAAGTGACCCCAGCAAGGACGTGACAGATAACTGATAAGATTGATGAGAAAAATACATAATAACTAGGCCAAAAAATTGATGAGCGTTGATTTAACAGTATCCTGCCCATCTTTAGCTTATTTCAGTTGCTTTCTTGTTTAATATCTTTGCTGACAATAAAAATATATCACAAAACCCCATTTGAGAGCCGCAAATTTCCAAATAAATTCATTATCATTACATGGTGACCATATAAATACCTATCCAATAATGCATACACTCCCATTTGGCCTATGCATTATGCGTTATGCATTATGCGCAATTTTCTCTGCATACCATGGTGGTTTTCAGAAATTTCTATGCATTAGGAGAATTATGCATTAGTAGGACATGCATTATGAGAAAGTCTACTGTATCGTCTCTATAGTATGACGCATTTAACGATTCGGAGACGGACATGGTGCTACGCGCCGAGGCGTACGATGAATTGGAGGATGACCGACTTCGATCTGATTCGGTTGATTTGGCTCTGCCATGCTCACCTACGACAAGCAAAGGGGATGACTGTTCATGAGGGTCGAAATAAGACTCTTCTGAAAGCTCGTCGTCAGGCTCATCATGACTCTTGACGTGGGCTCGTGATGAAGTCGCTATTTCCGGCAATTTGACGACAAGTGGAGGCTGGGACGGTTGCGTATAGGCGTCGTCGAAATGAGATCCCTCTAGATGCTGGTCATCTACCTCCTCAAGAGCTCCAACCCCTGGTCGTGATAGCATCTCAATTTTCGGCGATTCAGTATCATGCCCAGCAATTACTTCCGCCATCTGCTTCGCCAGGTATTCCTGAAGTTCTTGCTGTGCTCGTGCATAACGCGGACCTGGAGGATTTTGTTGGGCGAGCTCCATCATACTCCTGTATTTGGGCTCCCCAAGAGGGGGAGGAACATACCGCATTTCACCACTGACATACTCCATCTCAAGAGTGAGCTATCCGAAGTTATCAAGCACTATACAGTGATGCATATGTTCAGAGGATAGCTTACTTTGATGGTGGTATTTGTCTTACTTTCTCTCAAAAGATACCATCTTTCGACACTTCCATGTCCCACATACTGAGCGAGATCGAGATACACCGCCCCAAACCGGAAAGGCTGAGGTGCGTTCCAAGGATCGCCATCATTGACTCGTTGAAGGACAGTAAGCTTCAAAGGACATGAAGACATCTGAGCGGTTTCGCGATCAATACCTAATTTGAGAAGTGCTTTCAAGGTATAAGGCCAAACAACGGCGTGGTTGTCGCGTTCAATAAAAGGAGTGATACCCCGGGCGGGGGTTTGGGGTGAATCGAGGCTGCTGCCAGGAAGCTGCCCTTCTCTGGGAATCTGGACATCCTTGAATCGCCATCGCACTGCGAACGAGCCTGTTTTGAATGGCCTATTTGATATATGGTGGATAATAATATTGGCCCGGAAGAATGCATGATTAGGCCGCAGAAATCCAAGACGGGCACGAACTCCTCGAGTTGGCAAAGGTGCTGGTAGGAGATGAGCTGTCGTATTTTTATTTTGCGTTCTAGTATCCGAGAGGACTTGAACTGATGCTGAGGCTCCAGGAAGTTCTGAGTACATGTGGCCTATAGGTCAACTCGAAGGCTTTAGATCCAGATTGGAGCTTAAGCCGGGAGAAAGCAAGCTGCGTCGCTGCTTTTCCAGGCATTCGTCCCCTCCTGGGATCTTGGGAATGTTGGCCCTTGAATAGATTCGTTGCGATATAATTAGAAGATGCGGTGCGCTATATCGGCGTCTTGAAATTCCGAGTCACCGAAAACTTATAGCGTATGGCAAATTGTTGTAACAGAAAACTTGAAAGCAGCGGTTACTCGACGGGGAAGCATCTAGAATAAAATCCAATAGAACTTCAGTTTCAATGTAACGTAGCTATATAGCTGACACTGTACTCTAGATGTGTTTCTTGATAGGGCAGACAACACATAAATCTCTCCCGAGCATGACTTGAATGTTTAGATGATGGAAATTATTGGGTTTACATGACCTCGAGCCTTTGTGGTTTTAAACTCGAATACGGGGTCTCAACATTGCGCCCAGAGCCAGGACGTTCGAGGACAGGTCACAAAAGGCGTCCGAGTGCCCGTGTGAACTCTAAATTGCCTACAATGTATTTTTCAAATCCCGATAAACCTGTTCAGCAACAGCTTGAACCCCAACTCTTGGGGCTGCCCCAATGCCCTCCTTACCATCGGAGCCGGAAATCTTACCTGACCCGAGTATTTTCAGAACGGATGTTGTCAATCAAAAACCGACGTACGCAGTGTGCGGATTGGTGGTAGAGAATATCTAGGTCGCGGAGCGATGGAGAACCTCTGTTCTCGTCAGCCCTCTTGGAGGGAACGGTCACCGGTCTAGTGGGATGCGGCGGTACATCGAAAGGCGACAGTGGTTAGAAATTTTTGATTTCCTTTGCTTTAAATGCTCCTTACAAGGTTTGAAATCTATCGTACTATTTAGTATTGCAATATGCGCTCAACGTTCCTAGTCTATCCACCCCATGGACTGTGTCTTTGGCGGACGAGAAGCATCATAGTCGCAACGAAGATGGCCCAATGCTCCCCGAATTCCGCCTACTATCAGCTGTGATAGTGACAGTAGACGGGGTCCAACTGCGCGATCTCCGTACTGCTGTTCTTCCTGGGTCTATTGTCGACTGCGACAATGCCATCCTGCGATAGTAGAGTCCATAGTCCGTCTCAGCTGTGCGTGACGAGGCAATCGAGTAAAGCGATTCATCGTCTCTGTAGTATGGCCCATATGACGATTCTGAGACAGACACGGCGCTCCGCGCCGAGGCATACGAAGAGTTGGAGGACGTCCGACTTCGATGTGAATCCGCTCTACCTTTCTCAACGGTGACATGCGGAGGGTATGGCTGTTGATATGTATCAAAATAAAACTCTTCCAAAAGCTCGTCATCCGGCTCTTCAAGACTCTCAGCGTCTGCTCGCGGTGGAGTCTCCAGTTTCGAAGATTCGGCGAGAAGTGGAGGGGAGGATTGTTCGTAGACGTCGAAATGAGACTCTTCTAGGAGCTGGTCATCCAGCCCTTTAAAATCCTCGACTTCTGTTCTCGATAACATCTCAATTTTTAATGATTCAACGCCATGCTCGGCAATTACTTCAGCCATCTGCTTTGCCAGGTATTCCTGAAGTTCTCGCTGTGCGCGTTCATACCGAACGGGATCTGGAGGATCTTTTTCAGTGAGCTCCATCACACTCCTTATTTCGACACGCCCAAGTGGGGGAGGAATATATCGCGTTTCGCCACTGACATATTCCATCTCGAGAGTGAGCTACCGGGCAAAATCTGAACCAAACATTCTATATTAATTGAGAAGAAAGCTCACTTTCATAGTGGTATTTGTTTTGCTTTCTCTAAGAAGATACCATCTTTGAACGCTTCCATGTCCTACAAACTGAGAGAGGTCGAGGTACACTGCTCCGAACCGGGAGGTTTTAAGTGCGCTATAGGGATCGCTATCATTGACTCGTTGGAGGACAACAAGCTTCAAAGGGCTTGGTGACATTTGAGCGGTTTCACGATCAATGCCGATTTTAAGAAGTACATTTAAGGTGTACGACCAGAAGACAGTGTAGCTGTCGAGTTCTATAAAAGGTGTGATACCCCTGGCTGGGGTATGGGGTGAATGGAGGTTGCTACCGAGCAGCTGCCCTTCCCTGGGAATCTGGACATCCTTGAATCGCCATCGGACTCCAAACTCGCCTGTTTTGAATGGCACACTTGATATCTGGTGGATGATGACATTGGCCCTAAAAATTGAGTAATATGGGCGCAAAAATCCGAGACGGGCACGGACTCCTCGAGTCGCTAAAGGTGTTGGGAGCGAATCAGGTATCGCAATCTGATTTGGCGTGCTAGTATCCGAGACGACCTGAGCTGGTGTTGTGACTCCAGGAGATTCTGAGTACATCTAGCGTATAGGTCAACTCGAAGGCTTTAGATCTAGGTGGGAGAGAAAGCAAGCTGCTCCTCTAGACAGTCGTCGGGCCCCTGCTGCGACCTTGGGATAGGGGTTTTGCGTGATTTTTTCAACTTCCGAACCAAAGCTATCCTTAGTATTCAGCACCAGCTAGAACTCCGACTCTTACTCTGAATGTATGTCGTCAATCAAAAACTGATGTATGCAGGCTGTGCAGATTGACGTTTAGAGAAAATCTTTGTCTGCATGCGTATATTGTGGGATGCGGCGGTATATCGAAAAGCAATGGTGGTTAGAAACTTTGATTCTCTTTTGCTTCAAAGACTTCCTGACAATTTTCGGCGCGCTTACAAGGTTTGAAATCCATCATATTATTCCCAACAGATCAGTTGTATTCAGGTTACCTGCGGCTGTGACTGCTAGAAATGATCTCAGTGGAACGAAACAATCCCTCAGGGGCGGTACATCGACGGATCTTTGACTGGTTCTTGCCCCCTGGTAAGTACTAATAACATCGGTGCATTCGTAATCTTGCCGACCACGTAGACCCATAATGTAAGACCGACTCACTCTTCAAAGGTCTGCCCCCTTTTCGTATGGTTTTCGAGGTCAGTGATCATTGGCCGTACCTTTTATGAGTTTTGAATATTCAAATGGTGTCGCAGGCTCAAAGGTATTGATAACCGGCACTGTTCAATTTCCTTCCTTGTCCGATGGCACAGCGAATCGATCTTGGGAATGTAGTGTAGATGGTGTCGTCATTGAGTCCATCACATATACCGATGCACAAAATAGGCTTCGTCTGTGCGAACAGGATGGGCTCTCCGACGAAATGCATGAAATTAACGTAAAAATCAAAGTCTCCTCTCAAAGAACATTCTGGCTTGACTACGTACAATATTTGCCCTTTGACGACGTACCTTTGGACAATGCTGCAGTGTTTATTGAAACCCCAGATCCGGATATGTTGGTTGGGCCAGGTTGGACTTCATATTATCCTGGACCTACAACATCAACCGCAGAAACTACATTCAGCTTTAATTTTAACGGTATGCTCCAGACACTGAATATTCAAAATTTCTTATATATTTTGCAGGTATTTCGTTGCTCTGGATGGGGTTCTATGATAAACGACAGGTTTCAATGGAGGCTACAACCGCCACTTACTTCATTGACGGACACTCTCCTGTCACCGTCCAGCTAAACGGTGCTTTAGCAAACACATCAACTATCCAATACAATCAAATCTTCTTCCAAACGGACCAACTTGCTCCAGGCAATCACAAGCTTGACGTCAGATACCACTGAGACAGCACAAAAACACCATTAAACCTATATGTTCTGATCGTGCAGAACGGTACAGCCGGAGGGTCGACGGTCTCAGGCTCAAGTCCCTTGGGTCCATCCCCCAGTCAGATCCCTTCAACACCAACATCTTCAATTGACCCCAATCATCATGTCCTGGCTCAGAGAAAGGTATCAACAGGTGTTATTGTGGGAGCTGGCATTGGCGGTCTGCTACTTATATGCATTGTCATCCTAGGCGGTGTTTGGTGTCTTCGACATCGTCGACGTGGGTTATCATCGATGACAACAACCTCAAATCCGATTGCGGTAGCCAGTCTCAATCCGTTTATCCTCTCTCCGAGTCCGAGCGAAGGTGTGGTACCACATCCCCCCACGGTTAGGCCCTTTGACCCCGTAATCGGACAGCCAACGCCTTTGAGATCTCAAAAAGCTCACTTACTTTCAAGCACCACGATACCTCTGATAAGATCAAGCAACACCTGGGGCAGTGGAAATCCGATGAGCCTGACTTCAAAAAGCTTAGCCACCAGTTCAATTCCCTCCACCTCAAGCTCTTCGCCGTTTCATCATGGAAGCGGGAATGCGCCTAGGGACGAAGACAGCGGACTGCGTAATGCCAACTTAGATCACATCCTCCCAGTAACCCTCCCCCCTCTTTATACCCCCACATAATATCTTCATTGAAGTCAACATTGTTCAAGGATAGTGGTGTCACGTAGCCTATTCTTGAAAGGACGGTGTACGCGAAATGTAAATTATTCCACAACAAGTTCTGCAGCGATCGCTACTCCATGCCCTATCAGATATGGAGGTGTAAGTCATAGGATGCGCGAATGTGTTCTGGCAAGAGTCGTGGGCACAAACTTACATATTGCATAACTAGCTTCTAACGACTTCGAGTAAATATAATCAGATAAAATGGCGGCCGAATACTAGCATATTTGATTGATGACTGTATGAGTACGGAGACCAAGAACGGTTTCATTAGTGGACTCACTATGCAAACACATTTTCTGTCACAGCCCTTCGCAAAGCAGAAATCATCAAGCCGAGATAACTTTCGATTCGGGTAGTGAGCCTTCGGAAGTGGAAGGTGGTGCCGCCACAGGGACCGTCTTGCGTCGTGTATGGATACAGCATATGACGGTGATAGTAATGATAAGGACCAGTTCCAGGGAGGATGTGAGAGTAGAGGCAAAAGATGTCCAATAATCGGGCAAAGCGACCCTTTGACTTCGACAATGTGGTGGTTGGTAAAGGTCGCTGGGATCTGGGTAGGTGCATATATATGTCCACATCCGGGAGCTGAAGTAGAGATCTGCTGAGCACATTCCTGTAGACGCACCCCACATTATTGTGAGGAAAACGGCGTATGCAATCACGCGTGATGAGTACGGAGTGAAGGGGAGCTTGATCATGGTGGACTCGCTCTGGTGGCGATGAAGCCATATAAGGAGGAGGGAGGCGCTGTGATGTGGAAGGAGGAGTACGAATGCCAGGATGGTAGGCACCGTCTTGAGTGGACTGATAGAGATGTTGTCAACGAGCATGAATATGAAGCAGAGAAGTGACATGAAGAGAGAGGCGTAGAGGAGCTTCACAAGGTGTCGAGGAGTTTTCTGTAGCTCGTCGGCTACGACGAGAGTGCGGATAGATGCTACATCGGACAATTCGCTCTGTCGCGTCTCTACAATCATAATGGGGGTGTTATGTAGGGGCTGCAGGAAGAGAGTGGTACCTAAAAGCCGAGGAAATCGAAGCGACGTGTGATTTTTATCGTACCAAATCCAATCAGGCACATGGCTGCAACCTGTTGCAACCTGCTAGAACCTGCTTGCAACGGCGCTATTAGTTCTTGTTATCCTTTTGCTTGGCCATCCGCCGAGTGCGGACGCTCACTTGTCGAGATCCTGTTTTAAGGGGAGGAACCATGACATCGATCTCAAAGGGTCTGCCCACAATTTAGTAGTCTAATGTAATCCGCACTAGGTGTGTGGCGAGGAAGAGATACTATATTCCTTTTTTTGTTAATAGTAGGTATATCGGTCCAGTTCTTGAATTAGTATCACTGATCCATTGCTTTGTGGGGCAGGGATGGTACATACCTGCACCCACAACGGAGTTATATAAAAAGCCAGGTCTTCCAGAAGTTCTGTCATAGTACACGTCTAGTAGTGTTCTATTCTGAGGAGCTCACCTGAGAGACATAGCATATGGTTTACCGTGGTACCTGCCAGAAGGCTGAGAATGTTCAAGTTGTCTACTGTCTGGGGGTTGAGAATATTCATCCGCCTAACTGTATGCTTGCTTCTGAATATCGAAGAACAGAGTGAGAATATTTATTTATATCTCATTGATAGTTTACAGGGGCAGTATCGTCATGGATTCAATCTGTATAGAAAGCTAGAGTTACAGGAGACGACAATATCAGACAATACACCTCCAAGCAGGCCCAAAATTGAGTAATCTTAAATCAAGCATCACAAAAGATAGAAGATATATATCTATATTTGCATAGATTGGACGCACATGAGGGAGGTCCTCGGTTTATACGATAGGTTACAATCTGTTTATTGCAGCCCGTTGATAGTCTCATAAAATTCTATAAGTATCCACACTTGAACGTTTCAGCTCGTCGCATACGCTCCACTATGCTCTTTCGGTCTAAAGATATATTTTAGTTATAGATATGATTATAGATGGGCCCCCTTGAACATTCCAAGGTAGGAGCGTATGTCCCAGGCAGACGACCATCAGCCTTACTCACCTCATAATTAGTTTATTATGAGCCTAATATTCTCCTAGGTACGACCGTGGAATTGCGATTATGCCGATATAACTTTCGACTGAGGTGCAACGGGTATGGAAGACGATATGGTTGCTGGAACTGCTTTTGGTCGCCCACGATGGAAGTAGCAATGGAGAGTAATGGTCGTGATAAGAATCAACTCTGTAGCAGACGTAACAGTTGATGCAAAGGAAGGCCAATATTCACTCATGCCTGGCTTGATGAATGTAGTGCAGGAGTAATTTGGTGGAATCAAAGGGCCGTTGTACGTGGAAATGCATTGTAATCTTGAGCGGGTCGTTACATGAAGCCGTATTGCGCACATTATCGTGGAAGCGACCCAGGAAATGATGAGAATAGCGGTGTATCCGATAGCGCGAAAATGAACATGGTGTGAAGGGAAAGATGGACTCTGTTTGGTGGCGATGAAGCCAAACCGAAAGAACCACAGCCCCGTGATGTGGGAGGGTGAGGACGAATGCTAGGATGGTGGCCACAGCTTCAATAGGAGCGATAGAAACATTGTCCACGAGCACAAAGATGAAGGAGAGCAACGATACGAGGAGTGATGCGTAGGCAAGCTTCACAAGGTGTCGAGGGATCTTCGAGTATGAAAGGTGGCCGCTGACGAGGGTATTGGATATGGAAGCTCTCTCAGAGTCGTCGAGTTGCGCCTCCACAACGATCATGATGGCAGAGACCAAGGAGGAAGGAAATCAAAGAGTCGAGAGAAATCAAGAGAGCATCAGAGAGCGCCGTACAGTACTTTACGTGTTGCAAGATTGCTGTCGCGCTGCATGGATCAGAAAGGACTTGGCTTGCGGACTTGGCAATGGTTTATGCTCGGACTCCGGACTCCGGAGAGGCCTGTTATGGTAGCACGTGCTTATTTACCACAAGCGCACGGAAAAGGAAGGCGTCGCGTCGAAGGTAATCTCGAGTCACAGATGCGATAGTAAGCGTTATCAGTCTATACACTCATATTTCACTGAAAGCCCTGACTATTATATATGCCAATAAATATAATGGCCTATAACGAGTTCAACGACATTATGTGACAACCCATCATGAAATTCCTAATTTACTTAGACACCTAAAAATAGACGCCACTGTTTGCATGATTGCACCTGCTGAAACCTTGTTGAGTTAGAGCCCTGTGGCCAGAATAATCCATCATTTTAATTATTAGAATGTCGTGACCACTTCTACTACTCAGTACTACCTATTGATAGAATCAAACTAGGGTAATAATCTTCGACGAGACGGTATCAAACCAATCCGGCAGATAGAGAAGTTCAATCTTCGCTACTCTCCTATAAGTCTCCTTTTCATGCTCACACTTCAATACGAGAAGCCCCATCATCCATCCGGCTCGGTCTTCTCTATCTCCCCATTTCCGACCCGCACGTAGCATGATGACGTAGAAATCCATATCACGATCCTGTTCGGAGCCTTCAGTGGAATCAAACGTCACTTCACTTTCGTCACGAGAGGACTCCGGAGTTTTGCCTTTGGATTGTAAACAATTTCCATCTGGAGCCACCCACCCGCCAGACGTGTAAAGACTTTGCATTGCGTCGCCCGAAAGAATGCCCTTCCTTTCCGTGAAACGACACTTTCTCCCATCGAGCATAAGGGGATGCATCCTTACTTTCATCGTCAGCCCCGCGTCAGAGATCTCACCAAAGGGATTGACAGAGCTCTTTGGAGTCACTTGACACGATATTATTTCTGCTTCGTACTCGGTCGAAGGTGCCTCGAACATGTGCTGTTGATGGGCCCGAACTGACAAGTCAACCGACGCCCAGGACCAGGTTGGCGCGCGGTATTCCTTGGAGCGTGGAAGGAGGACTTGATCTGGTCCGATATCACCAAAGGGGTCCCATAGAAGACCGTCTATGAGTTTTCCTTTCCATAACCCGGCAATGTATTCATCGTTGATCGCCTTTTGAAATACCTCTGCCATACTGGAGAAGGCCACGAGCTTATCTGTTGCCACGGTTATCTTACGTGCCGTATAATCAAAAAGCAATTGGCTCCAGTAGTCGTAGAGATCCTCTCCTCCGTCCCCTTCATTGGCAGTCACTCCTTTTACAGAGTCAGAGAAGATCGGTGGAACATTCGCTTCAAAAGCAGGTCTATCGTCTTCTCCACCCTCTGATGCTCGCGTGAGGTCCTTGATGAAAGTTCGGCATTCGCACTCTACGTTGGGAGGTTTGAAGACAAGCTTTCGAGGCGGTAGGGTAGACTCTTGGAGGCACCATCCACGCTCGTTCAAGGGTTCGAAGACTTCAACAGTTTGATGCTTGTACCCTAGGTGTGGGTTTTGACGGGGTATGTAATATTTCATCAGCATGCGGCCCATGTGCTTTGAGGAGTCCACGCCTTCCTTCATATGATAGGGTAGTATAACGTGTTCTCGTCCATCGGGTAAGAATCCCTGATCAGCCCTGAATGCTGATACGACCGATAGAGTTACGTAGGCATCCTGGTATATATGGGCCATGTTCGCCAACTCTATGACTTTATCTTCTATTGAGTCCTGAATGATGCATAGTGCATCTACCCAGAGATACTGGAGCCCGAGGTTGTGCGTTACCAGGATAGCATCTGCAATGGTTTGCGGAAGCGCGACCTTGAATCCTTCATTGATATGACTGTCAATATTGGCCATAGTGGTCTTTTCCCTCTGGTCACCGCCCCAAACATAGCTCAAGGCGCAGAAATGGCCTTTGCGTCGTTGAGTCAGAACAAGTCGAGGTTTAGTGGGATCCGAACAGTCGATGACTCGAGTGGGGAGAGGAGTTTCTTCAACCCTAGAGCAGCGGCTGTGGTCGCTGCAATTCTTGAGCCATTCCTTGACTTTCTCGTAGTCGACATAAGATGGATCGTGTCGAAAGTGGTCTCCCGTCCCAATTTCTTGAGCTGCTACATTGTCTAATTATGAGCCAAAATCAGCAAGGCGTACATCTGGAACAATGAAATACGCACCGGTCTCTGCATAGATCATATAAGAGGCCGCTTTATAGTCGTTGAGATAAAGGTAAAGATTATTGGTCACGTCCATCCAGTCCACAGGCGATTGTACTCGAATTTCAATCCGAATCACGACCTCTTCGTCAGGCCCACCACGGGGGAATTTCGCATCGGGCAAACCATCTCGATTCTGGATGAGAAGACGACACCAATTACATCCCTCTTTAGCGACTGATTGGGAAATAGTTCCCCATGTCGTGGTGTATATATACTTGAATCTAGGGTCCCTCGGGATGGTTATATCGCCGGTGTTATTCCCTTCATTTCCGCCGTCGTTATCAGGATTAGAATCGGAGGTACTCTCCGCGTCGTCGTCATTGCGGCGTCCGAAACTGTCGTGGTCGCTTTCATCTTCGTCGTTGTCATCGTCATCATCTTCATCCTCGCCTTCATCCTCAGGCTCCTCTGCGCCTTCATTCTCATCTGAGTCGAGCTCATTGTCATCAGCTCCATCATCGACCTCACCTTGGCTAAATTCATCATCATTGCTGATAGGATCCAGGTCTTCATAATCCTTCAGGACTGCCCTGCGGAACCCTTCGTAGGAAAAAGGTCCCGCTCGACATGCGGCGCAGATGAGCTTCAGTGGGTCTGCTTCGTCATGGGCCTCACTAGCGGGTGAGAGCATGTTGCGTGGCATGCCTTCTATCAGAGGTGCTATCTGTGATGAACTTGCTGGTACGGGCAGCGGAGTTATCCCACTGTGCCCACTTTCTGATGTGAATAAATCGCCACTCGATTTCTTTTTGGTGGTAATTCGAAAGCCAAGAAAGTTTTTTAGAGCAGAGAGGCAGGTCATAAACTGATGGTATTAGAATCAGGATGGGGGATCAAGAGAACCTTTCGAGCACTGCAGATGACTGTTTATAAATGGGTGATAGAACAGGCATGTTCCCACCGTGTCGTCTCGAGATATAACATAACATCGCTGCTAGGATGAAGGAGATGCGTCCTGCCTTATAAGCTTCATAATTGTCACACTATAAAATAATAGAGGTTTTGACATTACCTGAACAACGAAAAAATAAGATAAGGATAGATATAGCTAACTACTAATAAACTACTTACAAGTATACAACAAAATCTGAAATGGCTAATTTAGAACTCCGGTAGATTATATTTGTGCTCGACGTGATGAGCCAGGCAGAAATCTGGCGAGAGGTTTACGTTTTGAGGCAAAGCGCATGTAGGATATATGATGAAATGTGATGGTTGATTTAATCTAAGCTCCATTCCGAAGCGATGTTGCCGTGCAGCCACTGCTCGAGTCGACGCGCCAATCACCTCATCACATACCGACTGGACCAGGAGCACTGTCATATTAACGCGGGATCTGCGACATAGCGGCAGTGAGCATCGGGCTTTGATATTAACATCGAATAGTGGCCAGATGACCTCCTTGTGTGAGCTTCGTGGCGACATCCAAATATTGAGTTCTTACGAGAGAAGTGGTCAGTATAGCCTCGAGCCGTCCAGAATAACGAGACTCACTGTAGCAGTGTAGCCGATGTTCCAAGCTGATATCGGAGATGCCCTCTTTGTTTATGCCGAAAGGACTTTCCTTTCCCCTTGGACGACTTGGAGCCGAAGTGAGGTTCCTGTTTCCGCTTCCGCACGCACAGTGACCGCTTTCCGCCTGTAGTGCATATAGCATACCAGAGTAATGGAAATAAGAAGGGTCAGTTCCAGACCTGAAATAAGAGTGGAAGCAAAGGAGGTCCAGTAGTTGATCATGCCGGGGGTACGAGTATCGCAAGTCGAAGTTTTCCAATCAATAGTGCCGTCCGGTAAGTAGAAGTAGAAACATATCTCTATAGGGCCACTGACGCGATGCAAGTTCATCGAGCACAATGTGACAGAGACGGCCCACAATCCCATGAGAATGAAGGCGTACACAAGCGTACGGGGATGGCTTGGAGCGAAGGGGAAGATAGATTCGGTCTGATGCCGTCGGAGCCATTCGAGGAGGAGTGTAGCGCAATGATGCGGAAGGAGGAAGACATATGCCAGAACCGCTATCGCCACATCTTTGGGGAGTCGGTTAGAGATGACATTGTCCACAATAGCAAAGACAAAGGCGAGTGTGGACAAGAAAAGGGAGACGTAGATCAGCTTTAGTAAGTGTCGGGGGATTACGTGCCATTTATCAACGACGAGTGTATGTGTAGAAGCTGTATCCAATGGGTCGTCGTGTTGCTCACCCACAATCATACCCGTCACCGTGCAAGGTGGGTTCTGAAAACTCTTCGCCCCATGCCTCTTTATAATGATGTTATGTAAGGATACTGCATTGTTCAGAGAAACCGTTCCGAACTAGTGTTAATAGTAGGTTCATAGAAGCTGATGTATCGCTGCATATCGAACACCGGAAGCCCCAAATCCAGATTCAGATCCTTCGAATCTTTCGTACCTGGGGAGTGCAACCCAATTTGCCACACAAAAGGTCAGTGTATAATTACCCGCCTACGACAACTGAGATAACAGAAGCAGAATGATATATCCTACACTTTTAGCACTTTTCTGGAGCTACAGTATGGCACAGCAATCTTCGCCCTGGTACTATGGTGGTTGGGCTAAGTAATAGCGGGGATACTGTTGCAACTTCGCATATTCAATTTGGGTAGGCAATTGTCCTTTTTCCGTGTTGATCGCTGCCTTCAAGGCGGACAGTCATGTACCTCTAGCCGGATATTGAGCAATCTCACTTGAGTAAATCTCGACTTATATCTAGTTTAGGAGACCCACTATCAGGACCACACTACAAGAATTATTAGCTTGGACACTTACTCCTGTAGTTCTGCTGCATCCTAGATACACAGCGAGAATGAACTGGCGACTGCGCGGAGAGGACTTTTGACTCTGAGTCTCGGATGGGGTTGAGTAGGGACCGTGTTGTTTGGACCTTTATTATTGAGTGTCGAGGCAAGCCAGTTACCTGGATATGCGTCCATGCTGGGGCGATAAATAACGGGATCACACCTGAAGTCTCATGGTCTCGTATTGCCACTGATGAGCTGACATGCCCAATACGGGGCAGCGCGTCCTTTATGAAGGTCTAATGTAGGCATCGTGAAGAAGGCAGCCTACAACGTCAAGAATACAAGACGTCACGAAGGGAGGATGGCGCGAACGGCAGGATGGACTTTCAGAATTCAAGGAGTACATATGGCGATGTTATGGTTTGGTTATGGTGCGAGGGCAGATGCAAAAGCAAATGTTGAAATGACAAGCCTGGCGTAGACCGGAATTGGAATGTATCAAGGGATTTTCTAGAATTTTCACTGACGAGTGTGTTGTGTTAATGCATATGAGTCGATAGCAGCTAAGTCTCGACGAGGGTGTTAAATATCGTCGTTGCAGCTGCGCACTGTGCAGTTCCCAGCCCCTACATGTTGAACTGGCTTCTGAAACACGTGGCCAGGATTCAAAACATCACGCTTGGCACGAGAAATAAAGGAGTGTTATGCGATATTATAACGAAGGGGCAGTAATGATGCAAGATAAAAGGTGTGTGGATAATGGAAAAGACGGTTTGTACGCTAAGGTTTGTCACGCGATGCCGCAGTTGAGTCGATGCTGAGTTCAACCATCTCAGCCCAGCTCCGCGAGAAATCGTGTGAAATTGGTCTCCCAGCCTCAGAACATCGTCGGAGCTCTGAATTTGGCAGAAAGCTTCGATCAAAGAGCAAAAGGGACCTTTTAGACCATCGGCCTAAGCCCAGGGATTGTCGGCAACGAAAGGCAGTGATAAATTCCATGGGGTCGAAAAGCAGTGTTTATATAGCTCAGCTGTGTGAACACAACTACACATGAGTAACATCCAATCATAGAAATCAAACTTGTTCCAACTCCACAATGTCAGAGACGACGGACAGGACCG
The DNA here is from genome assembly GCA_027604855.1 of Psilocybe subaeruginosa. NCBI lineage: Eukaryota > Fungi > Basidiomycota > Agaricomycetes > Agaricales > Agrocybaceae > Psilocybe > Psilocybe subaeruginosa. Next base: position 45,584 of record JANCIO010000176.1, read on the forward strand.
AGAGACCCAAAGTCGCATTTGTCTCAGGCCCCATTCAACCATCAGCGGGCTATTTCGATTTACACTACATGCCAAAGTTGATAGAGGCAATATCATACGGGCATTATTTCGTAGTGGGCCCAGCTCCTGGCATTGACACCGAATCACTTCGTTACCTGGTCGCTGCAGGAGTCAAACCAGACAAGATTACAGTGTACCTGGCACGCTTTGAAGAAAGAATATTGGCAGATGGTATACAGTGGTTTGTGGACCTTGGAGGGAATATTCAAGTAGAGGGGGGGACAACAGAGGAGAGAGATGCTGCCATGACGCGAGACTCAGACTACGACATCCTGCGATATATGTCAGTTGAAGAGCAGAAGAATCTATATGGGCGTTTCTATTATCCTCGCATCAGTCAAACGGAAAAGAATGAAAGGAGAAGGAAAGGATTGCCGGGCCATGTGAACCTTGAGTATGTCACGTAGACACAAAATCGTCAGCGGCCACCACTCATTCAAGCAAGGCGGGAAACGATGTCAGTCAATCCAAAAGGTGTCTATCTTTAAACTCGCTGACAAGCCTTTTGGTCATTCATAGCTCTAGGGAGTTCATGCTCTGAATTCGATTCAATAAATATAGAGGCAGGAGTGATTTGGTAGAACAGTAACTTGCGGTGCCATCTTCACAGTTTAACGGCTCACTCCTAAGAATGTTCAGGGATGGAATGTTCAGGGATGTACTAAGATCTTCACTAAAACAAAATGAGCGTCAGAGAAAGGAGATCGTACAGGTGATTAGATGCAATACCTTGCTTGTCCTTCTCCGTCAATAATGCCATGATACCTTGCTCGACCACATCGTCGATGCATATCTTTTTGGTGACCAGATCCTCTAATCCTTGAATCCTCCCCGATGCCACTACTTCCAATACTTCAGGATGAACACCGGTGTATGCCATGGTTGCTGTGATCCATATTATTGCCATAACCCTCCGATTAAAGACATACGAGCTCACCGGTCACGTTGATTTCTCGAGCTGTGATCAGATTCATATTGACTCTTGGGCTTTCTTCCCAGATGGCGACATTGACAAATGTGCCTCGCGGGCGCACATTGAATAGGGCGGCATCAATACTTGCTTGAATACCTGCTGCATCAAAGGCAACGTCAACCCCGATTCCATTTGTGAGTTCCATAACGGCGGTATGAAGAGTAGAAGAAGATGGTAATCCATCTGCAGAAGGTGCAAGAGGATCCACGACAGACGTGGCTCCATGCTTCAATGCAAGTGCTCGCCGACCAGAAGCGGGTTCAGATTGAATAATGACGGAGGCAGGATCCATAGCCCTTAAATTTGGTAAATCGCAGCATGGAGAAGAATATCAATTTGTCGTACCTCAAGACCTTCAACACAAGCAATCCAATCTAATGGAAAGTAAGCCGTCTGGTCGGAATACTAAATGGCTGAATTTACCGGACCACCACCAACGATAAGAGCAGTCTGTCCAGGTTTAAATCCGGATTTCTTTACGGCGTAATATGCAACGGCAAGTGGTTCAATCATAGCTCCGACCTCAACTAAAGAAGCGTCAGATATTTACCACAAAGGAAAAAAATCTGAGATGACTCTTAGACGTACGGGATATTCCATCAGGTAAAATATGGACATAACGTGTGTCAACTGCGATGTATTCAGCAAGACCGCCGCCCCAACCTCCAATTCCCTGAGTCACAAGTTCAGCGATCGGTTGCACAACGACAAGCGACTATACATACAATAAACGTAGCAGAACGGCACATGTTTCTTGTGCCCACTGCACAGTAAGTACATGATTCCTTGAGGCACGAGATGAGAGGTTCTCTACACCATTGGTTCAGAGACGTGAGTCATCTATTAAAGAAAAGATGTAAAGGACGAGCAAAGCGCACATAATGACATTTTGGCCAATTCTCCATTTATCTCCATCGATCCCACCCCCATGGCCGACGATAGTCCCCGAGAATCTGCAATGTTCGGTAAAAGCAGGCGTTAGAATCTGAGCATCCTCAAATAGACACCCGTCGTACTCATGGCCAAGAGTTACGGGCAATATAGCTCCTGTCACATCGTTCGGTACATCCGCAGTTGCGTATGGGGGAATGTGGGCAAGATATGCATGCAAATCGCTCCCACATACTTTAAGAAACAGTCAATGAGGGTGTGTAGCATAATTGTAGTAGAGAAGCATACTTCCGTTCCTGTCCAGTTGTTGGATCAATCAATGAATTCAAAGGTCAGATGAATGTCAATACAAACCACGCAATCTAGCAATGGTGGAGGTCATGGTCGAGGGGGGAAGCGGAGTAACAAAGAACCCCTCACCTTGACTTTGATTTGACCTTCCTTTGGTTCAGGTTCAGGAATTTGTTCGACCTTCACCTTTCCGGGGCCATAGTATAGAGCTGCCTTCATGATGGAGTACCAGTGGGAGGTTTACGAAAGAATTTCGAGACTTTATAGCTGTGAGAGGATACTCATCTGACCAGTCAGATGAACAAATCCCTTCAGCCAACGCTGCAATGACAGAGGAACCGAATCGAAGTCGGGGCGTGGCATACATGTTTCCACGATGACTTAAGCTGGGCTCGTCATGTCCGACAGGTCGATCCACTGAAGGAGGCGCATGACCGCCCTATGGGAAAGTTTATTTCCCCTTCTCGGAGGAAATGTAACTGATTTTTACTGAAATGAAGATGAGGGGAGGATAAAGTGAATGACCTGGAATGAAAGAAGCCACTTTGGCTATCGCTCTCAGTCAACAAAATCATGCTGCCATCCTTTATCGCATCCTGAATATTGAAGTTCGCATTTATACTCTTGTTTTGAGTAATAGCTAAAAATCTAATCCAGCCTTCAAAATAGACATTCGAATGGCATACGAACTTACCAGTTAGTGTGTATTAGCGTGTTGGCTCTGAGCAATCAGAACAGTAGCAAAAGACCAGTCATCGACGGCAGGGCAACAGCAGAAGCAACACCGTCTTCGATGATTGCAGACTAAACCATAGAGGCATTAGAAGATGTTTATCAGACGAGCAAAGTATTTCTATCTCTGTGAATATAGTATCAATCAATCAGGATATAGTCACGAGCGGAACACGAACCATGAAAATAGCACTGCTGATCAATTTCAACGAAGCTAGGGACAACGGATAGTTGCAATCTACCATCAGTTTAACTGTAAGGTTCAGTTGGATGGGGAATGTTCTTGGATTTGAGACCGCAAGGCAAGGAATCGTCAGTCTGTAAAAGTGCGAATTTCATGGCCTTCACGACCGACTCGACGATGAGTCTACTTAATCGAAGCAGGGTTTGGATGGGCTATCTCCCAATGATTAAACCTACATAACAAGACAACGATGAGGGATCTAAGAGATAAATACAGCAACGACACCGATGCTCAATCATTCGGATCATGCACCACCACGTCCAGAACAGATCTAGAGATATGATCCAGTCAGCGCCCTCTCATGCATACAATCACGCCAGAGCTCACCGCAGATTTGTGGAGAACCCAGACTCGACATCCGTCAGGGTCAATGTGTCAATAGAGTGCACGCCTGGCGAGACAGCGAGAAAATCCATTCTAACCGATTGGCACGCGGAGGTGCGGAGAGGTCTGTTCAATACGAATGTAAGTCATCAACTATTAAATCGCAAGCAGGAAGCATACCCAATACGAATCCGACTGTCCAGAGGCAACACCCCAGGGTATCCCATCTTCCGTGCAGCATCGCTGCCGCCATCATAAACACCCATCTCCGCTCCTCCTCGCCTTCTCCTCCTCTTTTCCGGGCATGTAACCTCAAAACGCCTAGGCCAAAGGCTCTGATTGAACACAAAGATATCAAGCGTGAAGATATCCAGCGGGTATATCCTTCCCGGCCCAAGAGCGAGATCCTTCCCGTCCCCTCTTTCATACGGAAGAGGCATCAGCCCTACGGAGACGACGATGCTCTCGCCGCTCGCGCTCGCGCCTTGCAGCTTGGCCAGCATCTTCTGCTCGCCAAAAGCCCCCGACACGAAAGGAAGGGGCGTCGGCGGTGGTGCGCCTGCGCCGAAATCGGCAGGCACCCCGCGTTCGCGACGGATCTCGACGCTTAGCCCGACGTTCCCATGGCCAGACGAGGCAATGGGGCCCTGAGAGGTCGGCGTGGGCGGTAAAGCAAACTTCGAGGGAAATGCAGGATAGGCCGGAGTAATCGGCGTGTCGAGTCCATGAGGAATGCCCAGCGCGGTGCCATGTCCGTCGTCAGACTCCGCCAAGATTTGCAGGGGTGGTGGAACGGAAGCAGGATTGGCCATAGGAGGGGGAGGGGGGGCGCTGTACGTCGTCGGTGATTGGATGTACTGAGCGGCTGAGACGAGGGCTGAGAATCGACTTGAGTTGAGAGGAGATGGCTCGCGGTTGATCTCCGACGGCTTTAGGAACTTGCTAGGCGTCAATGTCTTGAGCGTGCGACCTGCAAAGTTCGCCCCGGGAACGAGGGTGAACCGTCGACTGCCTGCAGTAGCCGAATACTGCGGGGTCGAGCCAGCAGAGTACCCCCCAACCGCACCTCCAGGGGTGCCTGTATTGGTGTTTGAGCTGTACATCGCGTATACGGGGAATGGAGACGGTGGTTCTGGTAGAATGTTGGGGTAGCTTGTCGAGGGGTCGTTCGGATCAAGCAATTCGCTTGGTTGTGCTTGTTGAGCTGCGAGGTCTAAGACGCAGTTCCAACGAGATGAAAATGTTTGGGTAGGATATGACAGCGTGTCGAGGTTGGGTATCAACATTTTTGATGAGGAAGGGGGGAAGTATGGCTTCCCGAAGATATTGATGGTAACAGCGCGTTGAAGCTCTGGAGATATGCCATTACTGCTCGCATTTCGAGCGAAAGAAAAGCCATCTATCTCTTCCGGTGATCGCAGGAAGGTGACCGCATAAAGCAAGTTATACTGGGCGAGAGGTCCGATCCTCAGAGGGAATGTATGCTTGGCTGCATCTGGGGTGAACCCGGAATCTCCCCAACCAATAAGCGTAGCTTTGGCGCCTTCGCCACCGATGTTGACGTCGACTTTCTCTACCATGAAGCCAGCAGTCATACCCAGATCCCCTGAATTCTCGACTTCGACGCAAAGAACGACCGTTTTCTCCTCACTGCCTGCTTCTCGTCGTTCTTGCTCCTTTTTCTCTTCGTCGAGGTCTTCAATAGTCCCTTCCGTCTCAGGCAGAAGGACATAGGGTACGAATACGGTTCGCATCCGAACTCTGAAACCCGATACTGTCTGCAGTGTTTTGCGGTAGGATTTGCGTAATGTGGGATGGGCTTTGCGGACTGCTGTCATAGGTGAAGGTGAAGGTTGAGATGGCGTGTCGACCAGGACAGGTGCTAATGAGAAAAGCTTCTGTCGAGACACATTTCCAAGTCGGATCGAAGGTAGATTCATTTCTGGTGTGCCCGCTTTGCCAAATGTTGGACCTAACGTTCGTTTAAGTGTGAGCAAAAAGAAAAAAGAAGGATATATGCTATAGGACATACCTGCTAGTAAGCCCTCCAATAAATTCACCTCCTCCAATCCATCGAGTAGTTTTTCTTCCTCGTCCTCCTTTCCATTCGAAGAGCTATCTTCGGGTGAGGTCGGCAAACCCGATTGTTTTTCTCCAACTGAAGCCAAGAATTGGGCGAGCGGGTGCTTGGGGTGTGTCGGCACGGGTCTTTCGCGAAGTGTTGCTGACACTGTCAGACAAAGTAGCGGATTGTTGTAAGGAAGTCTCAAGAAAGCTGTGACGAGACATAATTCAGAGCGTGGCAAGGTGATCGGGAAGAAAATGAACGTACAAACAGTTATGGCCATGCGATATACAGCCACCCAGCTATCTTCTGCATCAGACCATAAGAGCGTAAAAGACTCTCCTGAGTCCTCCGATGTGTTGTTACCCCATATGTTGGCAACCAATACAGTACCTTCCGACGCAGAATACTTACGATCCTGGTCCGCTGTCGAGGGCATCGGATTGGGTGTGCTTGGGGGAAGAATCGAGGGATGTGGGTTAAGTCTACCGCTCGGTCTTCCTAGAGCACCTGTCCGAGGAGTTCCTAAAAGTCTGGAGGTGCGTGGAGTATCAGCAGCTGTTGGAATAGCTGATATATACGAGGCTTCGAGCGAGACTTGTATGTGGGACAGGAGGTCGAGTATTATCTCAGGGGGATTAGATGGGTCTCCTGGACCTTCATCGGGTGGGTTTTTAATACGAAGAACCAACAGGGATTGTAACTGTTCATCTGAAGTTGATAAATGCGCCGAAATGCATAGAATTGTACATTATCTTACCGAAGAAGGCCTGCCGTCTTTCTACAGCATTTGCTTGTGCTTGCGATAACCATGCGTCCGCTGATGACTCCGGTGGAAATTGAAGAGAGGTATCGGGTATTAAGAGATTAAGGATAGTGGTGGAGAATACTTGGTCTAAAGACAGTGCCATCGTCGCCGCAAGAAAGGTATATCTTGTTCACGTTAAGCGAGGCTCTTGTGAGAGAAGAGCATAACCAATGAGCAACAGGCGGAACGCTTTTGCGAATAGTAATAAGCCGACAGTGTTCGCCCTGTTTGGTTGTGTCTCCCAATCATAACAATGCTCAGGGGGCTGTTTCTCGCAACCAGAGCTTCAAGCTTCAAGTCTAGTACAACAACAATTTAACAACATTGGGATATAGCTACAGATCGCGAATACATACAGATATCCTACTTACGGACATTATAAGTCAAAGGTTTTCATGTGTTAGGAATGTGAAATATATACAACTTGACACCAAGTCAAACCATCTCCCCTGAGGATGTAATGCTATTCCACAGATGCGCCGGACGAGACCAGTTTCTGACATCAGAACCTTTAGTTTGTGCTTTTTGAAGGATTTTGAGCTCCGTTGGTGGTTGCTCGAGGTGGAGGCTCGCAGTCTGTTTTTCGTCGCTAGAGCTCCATTTCGATACATCGACTTTCACTTGTCTTGAGTCGTCTCTCCCTTTTGATTTGAATTTAGATTTCGGGGATACTGATATATTTTGAGATCCAGATCTTTTGAGGTTGAGAACCAGGCGGCAAGATATAATGACTTGGAATACTAGGGTTGGTCTGTAGATTAATATCAGCAATGGAAGTATCGTCGATCAACAGGACACAGACACTATGTTTATCGCTCGTAGAATTTGAGGAGCATTAAGAAATATTATCACGTTGGCAACATTCATGGCGAGAATGGCAAAAAAATATAGGAATCCGTCGCGCCATATGGCTTCGAATAAATGGCTGTCCATGTCTTTCTTCCGGAAGTCAAATGCCTTCCAGGCCGTCAAGCTATAGAAATAAAGATACTAAGACGTCAATAAAACATTATTAAGATAACAAAATTACCTACAGGAATGCTATGGTATCGTATAACAAAGGCGATGCCTATGAGATTTATCCTGCCATGAGTTACCTCACCCACACAAATTTTAAAGAGGACGACATACCCAATACACGACAAGCCATTCAAATGGACCAGATACTGCACCGCAAGGTGGCTGGGCACCTGGGAGTCCAGGAACGGGCAGCGGTGGAGAAACATGGCTGATCGCTATTCCACTAAACACCACCTCTGCCACTAAGTTTAATGATAGCAAAAGACCTATTGCTTTATTTTGTGCGAATATCTAATGGAGATTAATGACAACTAACAAGGGATCATTAAAAGACGTACGGCGTAGACCCTACACCCCAAGATCATTTGAGAAATAATAGTCAATATCAAACCATTGATCGGTTCAAAGAAGAATATGCCGCCTGTAGATAAGTGGCTTCAGCAAACACTGACAGACGAATAAAATGATTCGTTGAAAGCGCAAGGCACTACTCACGTTTGCATGCGGATGGTGTCCACACGTCAGTCGATAACGACACAACGAGGCAGAATCTTGAAGAGCAAATGCTAAATGTTGCCGCTTTGACTTGTCGGGCACAGATAACTTACCCTACAAGTCCGAAGTAACGATTACCTGCAAAATCATCAGACCGTGATAGCTTGAATACATTGGTTCTGTCACTTACATAGATACAACAGACTCGAAAGCTATCAGCAGAAACGAAAGGATGATTCACATGGAGTGGATGATGCGCAAAATAATCTACTCACGTTCATAGGCTTTCTCCAAATCAACCTATATTCATCTGGAAGGCAAATAATAAATTCCCAGCCAAGGATACAGAATCTGTAGCAAAAAAAGCACATCAATACGGTTGGAAGGCTCGTATATATGGGCCAGATCAGACAAACTGACGCTCCGATAATCCATATTAAGATAGCTTCGCTTTGCTTCTGCATTATCATTGCATCGCTGGGTATTGGCAAGGGCATACCATCGAGTTCTGGTGGAGGGATAATCATGATCTAACGTCCTGTAAGTGGGAAGAGAGAAAAGTTAAATTGTCTGAAACTCGACACATTGTGAACCGCCTTTTATAAACTCTTACTTTATGAAAACATGCCAGAAGACACACAGCTGCCACCCGCTGTATGTTAACGGCGGCCTGTAGAGACCAACTGGTGACCAAACTCTCCATGGTCACCACTACGATGCTGGAGATCTCACTGACGACGGTCGCTTGCCCCGGCATAATGAATTTTTGTCCAGTAAAGCATTGCTACGCCGACGCAGTTAAAAAAAGCTCAATTGAAAGGATCATCAACCCTGACAGGTCCTGTCGTTGGCGCTGTACTGAGTACTTTCGGATCAAACCAAGACCAAACGGCTTCAGATTGCTGAAGTCGGGCGCTTAGTGAGAAAAAAAACAGCATAGGATTTCTAACCACGTTATGTATGCGGTTTATAGAAATCAACACCGGAAATTGTTCTTTTCTGAAGCATATGAAAGTATGGGATACCTATCTTTCTAGATTGTGAACCAACGGCATCGTGAGATACGATAACGAGCCTAGGTTACCCGACAAGTCACCTGGGTGGACTAGTGGAAAATTTGCACATACTTTGGGAGAAAACCTGTGCTCTCGTCCGCGATCCCAGCTCCAGCGGGTATCCTCCCATGCTTTACAGGTTCCCAGTGCATTGAAAACATATGGCTATTGACCTTGCCGTAGCTTTCCTTTGTCAATGGCGATATGGGTGCTGTATTACGGCCCTACGAGCCCCTTTATTATGCCACCTGTCTCCATGATTCGGAGACTTTGTTATTGTAATGGATTTTGATGACGACCAGTTCAGGACGCCAGTGACGGTTGATGCGAGATTGGAATAGGGAAGATACAGAGTTACTGGATGCGAGAGTTACTGGAAACTAATGGAAAATCACATGACAATGAAAGTTGTCAGTATATGATGGTGTAAATGGCAGAATTGTGGTAAATATCGAGTTGAAATTCCGCCAACTCCCGCTCGCCCATTGCCGGACCCAGCAAGTAAAAGACCTTCGAGTTGCTCCAGTGGAATTCAGCTGGACCGTAATTTCACTAAGAATAAAATACAGATTTATTGCACTTCAATGCACCCAGGACCTTTACACAATAAATTACAGTGTCTTTGATACAATTGCGTACAAATAAGGTCGAAAATTTCAATTCCTTCGTTAGTTCTCGTTCGTCCTCGCGTTACTCTTCATTGCATTTGGCGTGTTTCCGCTACGCCGAGTTCCACTCTCCCTGGAATCGCGCGACTTTGATATCGGAGTTGTAAGTATTTACCTTCTGAATGGGTTGCAGATTTACTGCGGTTTCCTCGAAGTGACGTGCGGTTTTCTCCTCGCTAGAGGTTCCGTTTGTCGGGTGGGAGTCTGAGCGCAATCTTGCACTTGCACTCCCTTTACCCTGATAGGGGCGAGAGGTGGAACGGTTGTGTGATCCTCTGAGATTGAGAATCAGCCGACAGGATAAGACAATTTCTAATATGAGAGTTGGGCTATGATTATAAATGAAAGTTAGCCATGAAGGTCGCACGAGAGCAGAGCTCGATACCGACGTTAGATTAACAGCTCTAAGCCCCTTTGGAACAGTAAGAAAGATGATCACGTTGGCAGCGTTCATGGTAAATATTGCAAAGAAGTATAATAGCCCGTCCCGCCAGATGACGTCGAAAATAGGTGTGTCTACTTCTTTCTTCCAGAAGTCGTATGCCTTCCAGGCAGTCAAGCTGTCATACAGTAAGCGAGTGTGTATTGGATTCGACAATAAGGATACTTACAGGAAGGTCAGGCTATCGTAAAGCAGCGGAATGGTCTGCGTGTAAAGATATGAGCCGCAGACACAAGTCTGGCATTTTATGTAGCAACGTACCCAGAAAGCAATTAGCCATCCAAATGGGCCCATCACTGCACCACACGGAGGCTGGGCGGAAGGCGGCCCAGGGACAGGAGAAGGTGGAGAGGTGGTGCTAATCGATATGCCCCCTATCACAATTTCTGTAACCAATATAACCGACAAGACCGCTGCGATAGGCTTGCTTTGTCCATAGATCTGATATTTTCATAGTTAACGTCTCTGCGACTAACTGGTGGAACGTAAGCCTCGTACTGCGTATACACGACTCCCCAAAATCATTTGGGAGATAACGGTGGATATGAGAGCACCGACAGGTTCGAAAAAAAATACATCTGCGTAGTAAATTTATGAGCAAGCGTGCTCACGCTCAATCCTCTGGTTAGCAAACGGGCGCTTGTGGACTTACGTTTGCACGCCGAGTTACTCCACGCATTTGATGTCAATGTCACAACAAAACACAATCTAGCAGAAGGGAAAACGCCGTGAGTTACATTCATCTAGTCTTCCTCGGGGCATGTTAATACTCACTGAAGAGCTCCGAAGTAGCGATTGGCTGCATATTAGCGGTAAGCACATATTAATCCTAGGAATAAATAGTCGGAAGATCGCATCGACGAACCTAGATACAACACGCTCGAGAACTATCGCCAACAAAACTCAATCGCTGAGCGTTGAACAGAATAAATCGGCTACTTACGTTAATAGGTCTCCTCCATATCAATCTATACTCTTTAGGGAGGCATAGAAAGAGCTCCCAGCCGAAGATACAGAATCTGTAGTAGGGTATCAACGTCGGGGACGACTCGGATAAAAGCAGGATCAACTAACGCCCCGATAGCCCATATCATTGTAGCTTGTCCTTGTTTTTGTTGTACCACTGCATCGTGTGGTATTGCTGGAGGTGCTCCTCCTACAGTGGGTGGTCCGGATGGTCGTGGAATTGCCATATCTCTTGCACGGTAGAACAATAATGAACTGTCGGGGCCCGCACAGATACTCTCAGAATAATTTATATGGTATTTATCTCATCTAAATCTACTAAATAAACACACATAGAATATTGTGCTTGAAACTCTTTGATTGGCTATCGATCGCCTGTTGAGGGCTTGTTTGCTATTAAGCTATATGCGCAGCTGCAGGACATCATATCATGTATTTGCCAATGCTGAAACAGATCCACAATGAATGTACTTAGGGGCATGAGGACTGCATGGCTATGTATATACCGTCATGATAACTATCTCTAGAGCAAGCCTCATGTACTGGGTGGATTAGGCTTGGGGATTGTGCCTGAACCTATCTATAAATTCACCAATCAAATCCCGGCTCTCAGTCGTCCCGCAGTTTCTGACGCGACAATGCTGGGAAGTACCCTGTGGCGTCCAATGATTAACAGATGATGATTAACAGACATAAGTACCCCACATGAGCTTTGACGTTGTAGTGATAGCACAGAATGCAATGAGAATATATGACGTTCATAATTTCTTGCACGCTTACGATTGGTGCTGGGATGATCTCTGAATGGTATGCTAATCGCTTCCTCAGACTTCTATTTGGCTTCGGAAATAGCCGGAAATATTAAATGCTACACGGACATGTATTATGCCAATCATGATGTGATGAAGCCCGCCCAACCTTCTATCGAGCTGCCAAAGTCTCGGACCGCCCACTCAATATCTGGGACGGCGGGAGCCGTGAACTTCAAAACAAACCACTATGCCGGTGATTAGTATCTATATCTACACTAAATATAATGCGCCTACTATCAGAGGCTGCAGAACTTTTCAAAGGGAAATAACTCGCTATTCAATTGCAGGCCCATCAGCATCCGCAGTCCTGAGTCTTGAAGTCAATAATGATCGTACGATGTAACGCCGATTTTAGAGGTGACATCATCTGACCAACATGGGCGCTTGCATAACATCCTTTCACCGGAGACTGATGCAAGAATATCATCCTTGTTCGCCCTCAGATATCAGACACCAGTCACTGCCTTGATATTGGTAATTGTTAACTGAACCTTGATGCTTGCCATTCTAGAATGATTTGTGGCATTATAACTCATTATATTACGGTGAGCATAGTCTGTTGCTCAAATCAGAAGTTCCTCTGAGGCTACAAAGCCAACGCGAGTCCATTTGGTGAGTATGAATCTATGTATATTCGGAAGCACATTACACATGTTGCACAGATGCCATCGAAATCTAAAATGTCATATCCATGATAGTATTGATGTTGCTACATTCCAGTCGGATATTAGAAGTAGTTTCCTGAGATAATATCAGGTGGGTACATGGATGGAACACCACAGGCAAAGTAAAATCAAAGCTTTAGACAAAGATAAAAATAGAACGTTTAATTTACTCACGCCTAAAATTAGAACTGCCCACGAGTCACAGTGATCTCGTGAAATGGTGCATGTGATGCACTGGTACCATCTTTTCAAATTCCCTACGTTGAAGGCGGCACACTTGAGCCCACTATCAGGATGAAAGAGTCATCATCAATACCTGATACATTCAAGACTGCAGAAGTGACACAGCAGAACAATCGGCTCTACGCCGAGGACAACGATGAATCTAATAAGCGCCTTCGCGAGCTGGGGTACCAAGTCGAGTTCAGGAGAGAGATGTCTTTCTTTGGTGTTCTAGGAATGTCGTTCTGTGCCATTGGAATATTGACAGGAATGAGCAGTGCCTTCCAGACTGGCTTGTTCTCCGGTGGACCTCTAGGTGCGACTCTGTTTACACTTTCGTTCTCACCCATGCTAATTAGACTCTACAGGGCTTTTTTGGGGTTGGAATGTGTGTGATAATCTATGCTGCTATCATGACATTCATTAAGCTGAATTACACCTCGAGATATGTTCCTTGTTCATGCTATTCATAGCATTGAGCTTGGCAGAGATTTGCAGTGCATAGTATGTGATCTTTTACTCCAGTCATTGTGATACGCTGTCAAGTAATAACTCATAACAGTCCAACCATGGGAGGTTTATATTTTTGGGTTTGTAAAATGAAACCAGATGCTCCTGCCCTTGGATGTAAGACTATCTTCCTTTCCAATTCGATTCGTAGTCTAATCTTAGTTATATCTGAACCCCGTGGCAGTTTGTACTGGATGGATCTATACCATTGCCATGGTTCTGACTGGGACTTCTGGGAATTTGAGGTGAGTATAGTACATCTACTGCATCTGTGTACGTTCTGACTGCTCCTCAGTGTAGCCTTGTACATTGCTTCACTTGTGGAGATAGGGCAACAAACCACACTCAAAAGAGTCGAAATTGCTGCTATTGCATGGGGCGTTAACATTGCATCCGGGGTTCTAAATACCGTCGGTACAAAGGCTATAGGACGAATGAGCTCCTTCAATATGTGGTGGACAGTTGGGGGAACCCTGATCCTAGTTATAACGCTTCTTGTCAAGGCACCTGAAAAGGTACTTTTATCTTTGTTCTTGCTTAGCGACGAGGTCGAGTCAGTTCCTTTCAGAACTCGGGTGCCTTCGTGTTTACCGATTACGAAAAGTAGGACATATTCTTCGCCCGAATGCAACTGTCATGGGCTGACGTTGATGCATTGCAGCTTCACAGGGTGGCAATCAAAAGGATTTGTTGTTCTCCTCGGGTTCCTACAGGTAATGTAACTTCAAGCAATGTTCCGGAACAATTGACTCTATAGGTAGCTTAGGCGGTGTATACTTTGGAGGGCTGTGAGACCGCAGCCCAAGTAGCTGAAGAAGCACGTCGAGCAGAATTTCTGGCCCCAGTTGCTGTGGTCGGCAGTATCATCGGTTCATGGGTGGTTGGATTGGCTTACATGCTGGCCTTACTCTTCTCCGTGCAGAGCATTCCAAGCGTTCAGTCGACATCTTACGCCATTCCGATCGCCCAACTGTATTTTGACGCCGTCGGTCGGCGGCTGACACTCATGTGCCTGACCATTATCACATTAGCCCAGTTCATGGCCGCCGCCACAGCATTCACAGCCAGTTCCAGACTTTTCTACGCGCTGGCGCGCGATGAGGCGTTTCCGATGAAGCGCCACTTCATGTCCTTGAATAGATTCCAAGCGCCATTTGTCGGGATATGGCTGTCTGTTGCTGTAGGATGTTTGATATCTTGCGCTTACATCGGCTCTGTCATTGCTGTAAGCGCCGATTTTCGCCTTATCCGAGCTTGACTTCTCAATATTTTACAAGTTTAACGCCATTTTGTCCTCTGCCGCCATATCTGTTATGCTTGGATATTTGCAGCCCATCATCATCAGGGTCTTTTGGCCATCAGCGTATGTTTCATGTCATCATAAATGGGTTTGGTGAGATCTGATCAATTGATTTCGTCTTAAAGAATGGAGGAACGTGGCCCCTTTCATCTTGGACAATGGTCGTGGTGGATCAACCTAGCCAGCTTATTGGTATGCATGAATTGCTTTCGTCGTCGAACGTGTGCTTACAATTATTATTGTGCCTCTCGTCCCAACCAACCATAGTTCATAGTCTTCATATGCGTCCTCTTCATCCTTCCGACGGCCAGCCCAGTCACCCAGCTTAATATGAATTACTCCGTAGTATCAATTGGGGGAATTATACTAATTGTTGGTTTTACCTGGGCTCTCTGGGGTCGGCGGCATTTTAACGGACCACTTCACACGAACCCCGGTTTTGGTGCGCTGTCGAATGCTCCTCCCTCGGAACCTAAGACAAGCACTGTGTAGTTATTTGTCATGACGATGATTATCATATATTTTATCACAAGAGTGCTGCTTTTAACTTTTTTGTCCTTGTTTGAAAAACGGGGTACGAAGCCTTGCATGACCGTCGGGTCCGAATGTCTAAAAGTTTTGTTAGCATCCATAATAAGGTTTCTCCATTAATACCCTAGTGTTGGTTTAATATCAACGTGTTTGTAAATTTATGAAAACGACCCAGGTGCTAGTACATGTGAAAAGGTTGACTAACTGTAAAGGAGTAAGTATAATACATGATACATTATTGGTATAAAACAGTTATATGATGGGTATCATGTATAGCCCTCGATACAATCTACGGGCCACTCATCTGTGATATGAATTTAACAAAGCGGACTAATGTTCAATCTGAGCTGCCGCTGAATATGTGGAACTAAACTAACTAAGAAAAATGGAACAGATAACGTCACACCTTAGACGAAATAGATAGACCATAAGTTATGGCGCTTCTGGTCCTAGTGCAGATGCAGATATAGAAGAAGCTTAGAGCGAATATGAGGTGAGCGATTGCATCAACGTAGAAAAATCCATATCATCCCGAAGCATAGGCGCCTGCTGGACTGCTTCTGACGGAAATGAATGGAATCCAGAAGATGAATTCCCGGGGCCTTTGATTTCATATGTCGAGTCGGACATCGCCGCATAGGAGTAATTTGAATAGTCGGTATAGGGCACGTCCAGGGAAGCATAATCGGACGCCGCTTCTGGGGTGAAGGTGCTGTAAGGCTCCGGAAATGGGATACTCAAATGAGAAGGAGTCGATGGCATGCTACTAGTCGAATTCGAAAGAGGGGAACTTTGTCGTGTCCATTCTTCTCCGCCTCCGTATTCGGGATGAGTGCATAGCTTAGATGGGTTCTGAGTCGTGGTTTGTTCGAAAGAATGGTCAATGGGCCTAACGTCCTGCGTATAATCGTCACCATTGCAGATAGGAGTGGGATGACTGATGGAAAAAGCGAATGTGTCATATTCCTAATGTTAAATTGATTAGCATCAGAGGTACATGTATGAAAAAGACGAGGCTCACAAACGAAGGTTGGGGGTTAGGAAAGAATGAATCTCTGTAGAGTGAAATGGCAGGTGATGCCTCGTAGGTGTCCCGTTTAGGGGAAGGTGGTATCGTAATGCTGGGTCGAGGGGGAGTGAATCTAATATGATTGCGAGGATTGGACGAAGTCCGCTTGGATGGAACATCAGGGGTAGATTCCCGCTCTGTAGTCGAACATGATGTCGGCGAGAAACTGTTTGCGGTTATCGGCGTGTCAAAGCGCGTGACGATTTCGGGAACATGGGTTTTGTCGAACTCGTGAATTGCCGCCTCTAGCTCCTGACCTTTCGTTCCACTGACCAATAGCTCTGCTATTTTCTCGCAACGTTTGTGATCCTTGGGTCCGACTTCGCGAATCTTCTTGCGCTCAGCAGTCTTGGCCTTGTTGTGGACAGGCCTGAAGGCGTACTGGGGGAACTGGCGCCTATGCTCATCTTGGGCGTGCTTGGCCTTGATATGCCACTTCTGGCGCTCCTCCTCCGGAAGGTTCTGCCAGGTCATACCAATGATCTTCGACAGCGTGCTGTGGTTCGTCTCAACTTCAGTAGAAACGTGCCGACTTTTGATGAACATGGAACGAAAGAGAATGAAAGCATTAGGCGGACGAGGAATGTGATTGACGGGCTTCTTTCTGCTGTGGGAGGGTCGTCGAGGGTCGGGGAGATCTTGCTCAAATCTAAACGAAACAGAGTTTGGAAGGGGGCTCTCGACTTTCGGTGATCCTGGCGTGTGTGAGACCTCCACCCCGTCCTCTTTCACTGCAGTCAGGCGCGTCGCGTCCTCGCCTTTTGGAACGATTTCAACCCACTGAGGCACGCGTGAGCTCTTGAGAGAATTACTCACTCATAATTCGGTCTTGCTGTCTAGAAGACCTTCTTCGTTCCGGCGGCATCGTAATAAGTTAGCACAAATGAACGTTGAGCACCCTGAATCTATCAAAAGCGCAGACGAAGGAGAAGGCCGCAATCGATGGACGCTTCAAGGGGGAGGAAATGGGTGTCGGGAAAGAAGACATGAACCGGATGCGGACAGATTTATATGAATTTGAACCATCCCAACGGAAAGCTAAGGGTCGACTAGTGCGTAAGGCCTGGCGATACGTACACAATGCTTGCCATGTCCGGGGAAAAGGCATCTAGCCGGAGGTTCCGATACGTCCGGATTCGGTTTGCCGCATGATCTAGATTTATCTTTCTTGCTTCTCGTAATTCGTGGCTTTTTTTGTAACCTGCGCTTGGCTGTCGAGTAGTGGAGATATATCTCACAGTCTCCGAGGCTCCGATGGGGGGTGTTCTGTCCTATGCGATAACTTCACTTTGTAGCGGAAGGCCAATAAGTCGCTTCGGCCCAACCTTTTTGGATTAGTGTAAGTAGGCTTCCCTGATTTGTTCCTGGCCAAAACATAGATCTTCTCAGAAAGAGTAAATTAATGGCTTGAGCTTGAGAAAATGAACTCAACGTCAAATCATCACGGTGTAGTGGTGCCTTGTAATACCCAACCCCCAAGCTCAGTCTGGGGAAAGAGTCACTCTCGTTTCAGGCGACCGGGAATAATCTTCCTTGTAAAAATGTAAATAGACACCAGGAGATTCCATAGAGACGAGTTTCAAGTTGGAGAATAGCCACACAGATTGAAAGCCTGAGAGGAGAACAATGCCTTCTTACAAACCTCCACAAGTTTATCCGGAAGTTGACAACATTTTGGAGCATGACCACTGGACTTGAGTAAGTATTCTTGAAGACTAAAAGCTGCGTAGTTTTCTGTCGCGTGGGGCTTCAGCGCTCAGCATTCAAATTTGAAGGCGGTCCGAGGTCTAGATCAAATGTCGACTTACAACAAAGTCGTTATTCTCAATAACAAGGGGGAACTTCCTCTTTTTAAACAAAGGTACATGGCGTTGAGATGCCGTTTATAATAGATCTCATGTCGTGCAGAAGCAGTTTCATAGCTTACTTCTTGGTCTTTGTTCCGCATTTAGAGTTTAGAAAGAAATAGACGGATGCAGAAACTGATAACGTTGTGAGCCTAGAGATAATAGAATAGATCTTAAAGGGTTACAGTTCTACCATACGGTGGTCATGATCGATTGAACATTGAAGATTCTTCGCTGTCCCCGCAATTGTAGAAAAATAGAAGAATAGGAGTAGTAAGAGCTGTGGCAGAACTCGGATCAGAAATTTCGGCTAGATCCTGGTGTTCGTGGGGAAAATATAAAATCAAACAAAAATAATGAAAAAAGAGGAATCCTAATGACCCAGATTTGAAGCTGCACTGCTCACTGGGAGCCCCCATTCTGATACAATTGTATATGCTAGCGGACGTCGAATAATCGTTTAGATTTTTGATTATCCACCCCTTTTGTCTATACTCGCTTAAATATAGAGCTGAGAGGTTGATAAGATTAAGATAAGATGTTAAAGAGATAATTGACCGAACAGTAGACAGATTTCTCATAGCAGGCTTAACTAAGTGGCAGTTTACCTTATCCATACTTGAAACCAACTAGAAATAGAAACAGGTTTCCAAAGGAAATGCGAAGGGACCAAGAAATGCGGGAACGCCCAAGATCTAATCTAATCAGCTTGTAATCAGCGCGTTTATGACGCGATCAGTCTTTAATATATGCGGTAATTCCGTTCTCCAATTTCGGCAGATCAATTGCCAACGCCTTGTATTACAAATAATACCAAATGAAAAAGCACATTTGGCCGACGTTGCTGTAACCTGTTGAACTCGACAATCAAGCCAGTATGTTCCCCAGCAAAGCGTTGTGGGACGTGGTCTCACAGCCCTTCAAACGCTCTCAACATGGTCTCTTTCAAGGAAAGATGAAACAATATGGCAACAATGTGCCCTTCTCGAAGCATAAAACACGTCGCTCGTGGTTGCCTAACGTTCAGCAAAAGCGCATACATTCGGAGATACTGGGAGAGAATGTTCGCATGAAATTGACGACTAGAGCACTGAAGACAATAAAGACGGTGCGCCTCTTTCTCAAACTACATGTTTCGTGGAGGAAAGCTCCTGCAGAGCAGCTCATTTGCGCCTTGGATGTCCTTGTAGAAAGGTGGCTTGGATAAATACCTCAACACAACCCCAGCCGCGATTTTGGGACATATGGGCATGAAATTGCGCATGAGAGTTCGTGCGAAGTACTTAGAGAGCAAAGGACGCCCAGAGCCACGCTTCGAAATTCTTACTCCTGCTGAGGAAGAAGCCAGAAAACCTATGATTGTGCGATACCCCGAGAATTTGAATTCATCTCTTCAAAAGGCGCGAATGGCAAGAGAATACGCTGGCAAGAGCTTAGGAAAGGAGGGTCTTGCAACGTGCGTATAGAGTGTTACCCCTCGTACGGTGACTTTGCGAACGCGTACGCTAATTGTTTCTGCCATAGTGCTAGGGAAACCATTACATATCTTATTAAAGTCAGCCAGAAGAGGAAGGCGGATCTCATGGCTGCTTGATCATGAGCGACACCTTCCCCTACCTCCTCTATCTATACTAATACCATCTTTTTCTGAAATTCGATCATTTTGCACAAACGCAACAGAAGACTTATTGATCCTTCATTCATGTATATACTGTGAAGTATATCTTTATCGAAAGGAAAGCTTTACTTTGCGCATATATACTTGTGAGTGTTTTTTTGTCGTCAAGATCTAAGGAGTCGGGCGCATGAATGGTTGGGAGTTTGCCAGGTGCGCATATATTTGGTTTTCTAGTAGTCCACATTTCCTCAGCTATCCATATACGTTTAGGATACACAACCCAACAAACCTCTTTCACTCCCCACAGTTGCCTTAATTCAAACCAAACATGTTTCCGACGCCCAAAAGAACTTTCATCGCTTGCTCCTCCTTTCATTACGCATATATTTTATTTACCCTCTATTTCACCTCCCGGCGGCGTAATACGATGTATATTATACCCTCCTGCATATATTTGGCCTGTGCAACCTTGCTGGCGCTCAAGTGTTTTGATTTGTCTACAGGGCCGCGGGATTCCTCTTCAGCCGTTATCATAGACAGTTTTCATGGAACTGGCTCCATCGAGCATCGTTTCTCTGTCTGCTCCGCTATGTTCTCTGGTTCCTTTATAATTGTCGCGATCAATTATAGGGTTGCTCGTACCGTTTCCTATAATCTTTACAAAACCTTGTGTGCATCCCGTGCATCGATAGGCAAGAAAATAGAGTCGGTGGGGATCTAACAGGAAACGAGAATTCCTTTTTTGAATCGCCGCTGTCAGCGTCAGCTGATTTCCTTGGATCTGATATTGTAGTCCGTCAGATCGATTTGTGGAATAAGAATTGTTTTATGAGAGTAAGCCAAGCTGCAGAACCCTGGCTCAAGATGGCGTCACTCAACCCTGTGTCCATGTTAATAGCCATATCACTCTTTCCTGTGCTATCCAATCCTAGATATCTGTTGGATGGAACGTATGAAGCCTAATACATAGGCGCCTCACTAAAAGGACAGCGATGCTTGACATTACCACATGCGCATTGCAGGCGCTTAATGATTGACCAATTTCTCCTTTTGTTTATCTTTATTTCTTGTTCCTCAGTTTCGCGGCATAAAATCCAATCCCTATTCACCCGATACATATCGGTCGCTTCTTTACTCTGACTGAGGTGAACTTCTCTTAACATACACTTTCCCTTTCATTAATTTACTGATGGATTCACTTCTACACTAATAACTTCGTCCTATAGGTAGCGTAGGGGTCCAATATAGTCGGTTCTCTACTCTGACTGAGTATCATCGTCCTAAAAATTAGCTAGAGCGTTCAAAGGATGCTTCAGTAACTGAATTGTATAGACATTTATCATCTACCCCGATTTGAACGCGCTTTCGCAACATTCGAAATCGCCTAAAACACAAATACACAGATGTTCCACTCCCACATGTGTACTGCAATATCCCGACCTCTGGAATTGTCCATTTTACTACTAACCAGGTGAATTCTGCTAGGTAATCCATGCTGTGGACGTATGCTGAGACAGACGTAAGATCAAGGACAACGATGTGTGAGCAAGTAAAGGGCCAGTATAATGTGGCAGGAGTGCAGGAGATAAGTTTGAGAGGCTCCTCGGATACCTCCAGAGTGGAAAGCCAAGGTAGGATTGAAGAAAGCTAGGGACAAAGTTTACTGTCAATGGAGTTGAGTCCAGCTCCAGTTTCAACTCCCTGACAGTCAGTAAAAAGTCAGATGTGGACCATTTCTTCCCAAAGAGCATTGTAATAGCAGGCCGAGTGGAAATATCCAACCAGAAAAGGGGGGCATACCCCTCAACCCTTTGGGTGTTGTCGATAAAGTTTGTGTAATCACGGCGACAGACGAGAGATTTGAATTGACTGGATGCTCCAGGAAATACCTCTTAAAAGAAACGCGTCGCCCACACAAACTTTCGACGCTGTTGGGAATGTGCTCGGACATTCCACACATTTATCTTGAAGATTTATCTTATTAATACTCTTACTAATATTATCTC